>JAXLNO010001265.1:0-251767 GCA_038087875.1 Malacoraja senta
CCTACTCCTCTCCCCTTCCCCCTCCCATCCCCTCTCTCTCCACCTCTAACATCCCCTTCCCCCCCCCCCCCCCTCCCCCTCCCCGCTCTCCTCCCACTCCCCCACTCTCCTCCCCATCCCTCTCCCCCCACGCTGCTCTCTTCTCCCTCACCAATCTCTCCCCTTTCCTCCTCCCCCTCTCTCCTACCTCCCCTCCCTCCCCTCTTCTCTCCCCACCCCGTCTCCCTCTCCCCCCTCCCCCCTCCCCCCTCTTCTCTCCCAATCCCGTCGCCACCCTCCACCCTCCCCCACACCTCTCTACCCTTCTCCTCACCTTACCCCCCCTCTCTCCTCCCCCTCTCCATCCCCTTCTCCTCACCCCTCTCCCTCTCATCCCCCTCCTCCTCCCACCCCCATTACTCTCTCCCCACACCCCCCTTCCCTCTGTCACCCCGTCCCCTTCCCCCCTACCCCGCTATCCCTCTTCAACCACTCCCCCTACACCTCTCCCCCTCCCTCTCTCCCACTTCCACCACTCCCCCTACACCTCTACATCTCCCTCCCCATTCTTCCACTTAACTCCCAACCCATCCCCATCTCCCTCCACAACCCCCTCCCCCACCCCTCTCCCCCTCCCTTCTCTCTCACTCCCCACTCTTCCATTCTCCCTCCCCCACCTCTATCCCTCCCCCTCCTTCTCTCCCTCTCTTCCCCCCTACTCATCTCCCCTTCCCCACATCCCCTCTCTCCACCTCTAACATCCCCTCCCCCCCTCTCCCCCCTTCCTGCCCTCCACGCTCTCCTACCACTCTCCTCCCCCTCCCTCTCCCCCACCCTGCTCTCTTCTCCCTCACCATTTCTCCCCTTTCCTCCTCCCCCTCTCCCCTCCCTCCCTCTCTCCTCTTCTCTCCCCACCCGTCTCCCTCTGCCCTCTTATCTCCCCATCCCGTCTTCCTCTCCACCCCTCCCCCGCCTGTGTTTGGGGGGTGGTTAGTGTGAGTGTGATGCCGCAGCCCCCCCCTCCCGCAAACGCGCGTTGGGAAAACAGCCCGCCAACAGTCTCTCTGTCTTTAAGACAGAACTGCAGATGCTTGAAAATCAAAGGTACACAAAAAAATGCTTCATAACCTCAGCGGGTGCAGCAGCATCTATGTATCAAAAGAATAGACAACGTTTCGTGAAAACCCGTCTGAGGATGGTTTCCGCCAAAAGCATTGCCTATTTCCTTCACTCCATAGATGCTGCTGCACCCGCAGCGTTTCTCGAGTTTTATTGTGTGCACCAGTCTATCTGTCTCTCCCTCTCTCTCTCTCTCTGCCCTTCTCTCTTCACAGCCCGCGACTCAACTCATGCACGCCTGCTCCAACCCACCCCTTCACCTCTCTCCCCATCCTCTTCTTCCTCTCTCCACCCCTCTCCTCCCACCCTCCTCTCTCCCCACCTTCCTCACCCCCCTTCCTCTCAACCCTCCTCCTCCCCACCTCACAGTTTTTTTTTCTAACATTAAATTTTCTCTCTCTGCACCACCCCCCCCTCGAGACGTACCTGAGAGGTGAGGGCTATTCGTCAGGGATAGGGTGGAGATGGAATAAAAGAAGAAAATTAAAATATTAATATAATATCAAGGGGGTGTGATGAGTGTGTGTGTTTGTGGTTGCCAGCTTTGGAGGTACAGACCCAACGGGTGGTTAATGTGACATCACAGCCCCCCGCCCAAACGCACGTTCGGTGTCCCGACCCAACGGGTCTGCACTTGGTCTAGTATACTTTTAAAACTCTCTGGCTGTCGTCCGTCTGTACGTCTGTACGTCCAACGTTCTGCTTGACGTCCCGCCTTTGATACCGCCCCGCGCCCGCGCGGCGCGCGGAAACGCCGATATTTTTACCGTTTCTAAAGAGGTTACGTTTATCTTTACGAATAGACGATCCTGATTAAATTTGGTCGTGTTTACGTACGCTTTTTAAAATAAAATACCTCTCCCCCCCCCAAACCAAACATTTCAAAATATTTAAAAAAAAACAGCTCAGCCATAGAATGTTAGTAAAGATTCCATTGTGGGATGTCACAATGCACAATGGTCACAGATGTCCAATCGGAATGGAGCCATTTACATATGCCTTGGCAGCAGCCCCAGCCCCTCCCCCCCAACCCCCGCAGCATTGGGCATTGTGACATCACAAAACGGAACCTTCATTTACATTCTATTGCTGAGAGCTGTTTGTTTAACATTTTGAAATGTCCCCATTCCCTATCCCCCCCACACACGTGGTGACGCCCTGCGACACGTGTGACAAATCAAAATGAATCCGTTTACATATGCCTGTGCAGCAGCACCAGCACCAGCCCCTCCCCCCCAACCACACAGCCTGTGTCGAAGGGCGTCGTCACGTGTGTGGCAATAGAGAAAGAGGATTGGGGGTGATAGGGGATGGGTAACAGATGGACTGTCCCTACCCCTCCTACTTCCAACTCTCCCTCCACACTCTTCCCCCTCTCTCCTCTCCCCCTCCCTCCCCTCCCACACCCTCTCTTCCCCCTCCACCACCCCTCTTCACCCCCATCTCCCAGCCACCCCTTCACCTCTCTCTTGCACCACTCCCTGCTACCCCTCTGCCCCTCACTCTCCCCCTCCCCTCCTCTCCCCACCCCGTCTCCCTCTCCCCCACTCCCCCCGCCTGTGTGTTTGGGGGGTGGTTAGTGTGAGTGTGATGCCGCAGCCGCAGCCCACCCCCACACCAAACGCAAGGTAAACAAAAAAATGAAGTATAAACTCAGCGGGTGCAGCAGCATCTTTGGATCGAAGGAAATAGGCAATGTTTCATAACAAAACACGTCTGAAGATGGGTTTCGGCCACAAACATTGACTATTTCCTTCGCTCCATAGATGCTGCTGCACCCGCTGAGTTTCACCAGCTTTTTTTTGTGTACCAGTCTCTCTGTCTCTCCCCTCTCTCTCTCTCTCTGCCCTTCTCTCTTCACAGCCCGCAGCTCAACTCATGAACACCCACTCAACCCCCCCTTCACCTATCTCCCACATCCTCTCCTTCCTCTCTCCACCCCCTCTTCTCTCCCCCTCCTCTCTCCCCCTCCTCCCCCACCCTTCCTCTCCCCCTTCCTCTCCACCCTCCTCCTCCCCTCTTCAAATTTGTTTGGGGGGTGGTTAGTGTGTGTGATCCCGCACCCCCCCCACCCCGCAAACACGCGTTGGGGAAACAGCCCGCAAACAGTCTCTCTACATTTAAGAAGGAACTGCAGATGCTGAAAAATCGAAGGTACACAAAAAAAAATGGATAAACTCAGCGGGTGCATCAAAATCTATGGATCTAAGGAAATAGGCAACGTTTCGGGACAAAACACGTCTGAAGATGGGCTTCGGCCCATAACGTTGACTATTTAATTCGCTCCATAGATGCTGCTGCACCCGCTGAGTTTCTCCAGCTTTTTTTTTGTGTACCAGTCTCTCTGTCTGTCCTCTCTCTCTCTCTCTGCCCTTCTCTCTTCACAGCCCGCTGCTCGATTCATGCATGCATGCTCCAAACCCTCCCTCTTCACCTCTCTCCCCAATCCTCTCCTTCCTCTCTCCACCCCCTCCTCTCTCCCCCTCCTCTCCCACCCTTCCTCTCCCCCCTCCTCCTCCCCCTCTTCAATTTTTAAAAATATATAACATTAAATTTTCTCTCTCTGCCCCCCCCCTCTAGACACACCTGAGAGGTGAGGGCTATGCGTCAGTGGATTGGGTGGAGATGGGATAAAAGAAGCAAATTAAAAAATTAAGATAATATCAAGGGTTGTGATGAGTGTGTGTGTTTGTGGGTGCCAGATTCCCACCCCGCAACCGTGCTTTGGTGGAAAGGGGTGGTTAGTGTGACGCCACAGCACCCACCCCCCCACCCGCAAACGCACGTTCGGTGTCCAGACCCAACGGGTCTGCACTTGGTCTAGTATACTTTTAAAACTCTCTGGCTGCCGTCCGTCTGTACGTCTGTACGTCTGTACGTCCGTACGCCGCCTTTGATACCGCCCCTGGCCCACACAGCGCGCGGAAACTACGATATTTTTTACCATTTCTAAAGAGATTACATTTATCTTTACGAATAGCCACTCCTGATTAAAATTTGGTCGTGTTTATGTACACTTTTTAAAATAAAATACTTCTCCCCCCCCCCACCAAACATTACAAAATGTTTAAAAAAACAGCTCAGCCATAGAATGTTAGTAAAGATTCCATTGTGTGATGTCACAATGCCCGATGCTCACAGATGTCCAATCGGAATGGACCAATTTACATATGCCTTGGCAGCAGCCCCAGCCCCTCCCCCCCACCCCCGCAGCCTGTGTCGAAGGGCGTCGCCACGTGTGTGGGAATAGAGAAAGATGATTGGGGGTGATAGGGAATGGGGAACAGATGGACTGTCCCTACCCCTCTTACTTCCACTCTCCCTCCCCCTCCTCTCTCCTCTCCCCCTCCCTCCCCTCCCTCTCTTCCCCCTACTCCTCTCCCCTTCCCCTCGTCCCCTCTCTCCACCTCTAACATCCTCTCCCCCCTTCCTGCCCTCCCCGCTCTCCTACCACTCCCCACTCTCCTCCCCCTCCCTCTCCCCCACCCTGCTCTCTTCTCACTCACCAATCTCTCCCCTTTCCTCCTCCCGCTCTCCTCTTCTCTCCCCACCCCGACTGTCCCTACCCCTCCTACTTCCACTCTCCCTCCCCACTCTTCCCCCTCTCTCCTCTCCCCCTCCCTCCCCTCCCACACCCTCTCTTACCCCTCCACCCCCCTCTTCACCCCCATCTCCCCCCCACCCCCTTCCACTCTCTCTTGCACCACTCCCCGCAACCACTCACTCCCAACTCTTCCCCTCTCCCTCCCCCACCTCTCTCCCTCCCCCTCCCTCTCTCCCTCTCTTCCACCTACTCCTCTCCCCTTCCCCTCACCCCCCCTCTCCACCTCTAACATCCCCTCCCCACCCTCTGCCCCCTTCCTGCCCTCCACGCTCTCCTCCTAACTCACCTCTCTCCTCCCCATCCCTCTCCCCCACCCTACTCTCTTCAACCTCACCAATCTCTCCCCTTTCCTCCTCGCCCTCTATCCTCCCTCCCCCTCTCCTCTTCTCTCCACACCCCATCTTCCTCTCCCTCTTCCCCCCGAGTGTGTTTGCGGGGTGGTTAGTGTGTGTGATGCCGCAGCATCCCCCCCCTCCCGCAAACGCGCGTTGGGAAAACAGCCCACCAACAGTCTCTCTGTCTTTAACACGGAACTGCAGATGCTGGAAAATCAAAGATACACAAAAAAAAGCGATATAACATCAGCGGGTGCAGCAGCATCTATGGATCGAAGGAAATAGGAAACGTTTCAGGTAAAAAAAAACCTGAGGATGGGCTTCGGCCCAAAGCTTTGCCTATTTCATTCGCTCCATAGATGCTGCTGCACCCGCTGTGTTTCTCCAGCTTTTTTTTGTGTACCAGTCTCTCTGTCTCTCCCATCTCTCTCTCTCTCTCTCTGCCCTTCTCTCTTCACAGTCCGCGGCTCGACTCATGCACGCCCGTTCCAAACACCCCCTTCACCTTTCTCCCCCATCGTCTCCTTCCTCTCTCCACCACTCTCCTCTCTCCCCCTCCTCTCTCCCCACCTTTCTCTCCCCCCTCCTCCATCCCTCTTCAAATTTTTAACATTAAATTTTGTCTCTCTGCCACCCCCCCTCTAGAAGCACCTGAGAGGTGAGGGCTATTCATCAGTGGATAGGGTGGAGATGGGATAAAAGAATCAAATTTAAAAATTAATGTAATATCAAGGGGTGTGATGAGTGTGTGTGTTTGTGGGTGCCAGATTCACACCCCGCAACCCTGCTTTGGAGGTACAGACCCAACGGGTGGTTAGTGTGACGTCACAGCCCCCCGCCCCAAACGCACGTTCGGTGTCCAGACCCAACGGGTCTGCACTTGGTCTAGTATACTTTTAAAACTCTCTGGCTGTCGTCCGTCTGTACGTCTGTACGTCCAACGTTCTGCTTGTCTGTACGTCCAACGTTCTGCTTGACCTGTACGCCGCCTTTGATACCGCCCCTGGCCCACACAGCGCGCGGAAACGCCGATATTTTTTACCATTTCTAAAGAGATTACATTTATCTGTACGAATAGCCACTCCTGATTAAATTTGGTCGTGTTTATGTACATTTTTTAAAATAAAATACTTCTCCCCCCCCCCCCCACCAAACATTACAAGATGTTTAAAAAAACAGCTCAGCCATAGAATGTTAGTAAAGATTCCATTGTGTGATGTCACAATGCCCGATGCTCACAGATGTCCAATCGGAATGGACCAATTTACATATGCCTTGGCAGCAGCCCCAGCCCCTCCCCCCACCCCCGCAGCCTGTGTCGAAGGGCGTCGCCATGTGTGTGGGAATAGAGAAAGATGATTGGGGGTGATAGGGAATGGGGAACAGATGGACTGTCCCTACCCCTCTTACTTCCACTCTCCCTCCCCCTCCTCTCTCCTCTCCCCCTCCCTCCCCTCCCTCTCTTCACCCTACTCCTCTCCCCTTCCCCTCATCCCCTCTCTCCACCTCTAACATCCTCTCCCCCCTTCCTGCCCTCCCCGCTCTCCTACCACTCCCCACTCTCCTCCCCCCTCCCTCTCCCCCACCCTGCTCTCTTCTCACTCACCAATCTCTCCCCTTTCCTCCTCCCCCTCTCCTCTTCTCTCCCCACCCCGACTGTCCCTACCCCTCCTACTTGCACTCTCCCTCCCCACTCTACCCCCTCTCTCCTCTCCCCCTCCCTCCCCTCCCACACCCTCTCTTACCCCTCCACCCCCCTCTTAACCCCCATCTCCCCCCCCACCCCCTTCCAACCCCTTCCACTCTCTCTTGCACCACTCCCCACAACCACTCACTCCCAACTCTTCCCCTCTCCCTCCCCCACATCTCTCCCTCCCCCTCCCTCTCTCCCTCTCTTCCACCTACTCCTCTCCCCTTCCCCTCATCCCCGCCTCTCCACCTCTAACATCCCCTCCCTCCCCTCTCCCCCCTTCCTGCCCTCCACGCTCTCCTCCTAACTCACCACTCTCCTCCCCATCCCTCTCCCCCACCTTACTCTCTTCAACCTCACCAATCTCTCCCCTTTCCTCCTCGCCCTCTACCCTCTCTCCCCCTCTCCTCTTCTCTCCACACCCCGTCTTCCTCTCCCCCTTCCCCCCGAGTGTATTTGCGGGGTGGTTAGTGTGTGTGATGCCGCAGCACCCCCCCCCCTCCCGCAAACGCGCGTTGGGAAAACAGCCCACCAACAGTCTCTCTGTCTTTAACACGGAACTGCAGATGCTGGAAAATCAAAGATACACAAAAAAAAGCGGTATAACATCAGCGGGTGCAGCAGCATCTATGGATCGAAGGAAATAGGAAACGTTTCAGGTTAAAAAAAAACCTGAGGATGGGCTTCGGCCCAAAGCTTTGTCTATTTCATTCGCTCCATAGATGCTGCTGCACCCGCTGTGTTTCTCCAGCTTTTTTTTGTGTACCAGTCTCTCTGTCTCTCCCATCTCTCTCTCTCTCTCTGCCCTTCTCTCTTCACAGCCCGCGGCTCGACTCATGCACGCCCGTTCCAAACACCCCCTTCACCTTTCTCCCCCATCGTCTCCTTCCTCTCTCCACCACTCTCCTCTCTCCCCCTCCTCTCTCCCCACCTTTCTCTCCCCCCTCCTCCATCCCTCTTCAAATTTTTAACATTAAATTTTGTCTCTCTGCCACCCCCCCTCTAGAAGCACCTGAGAGGTGAGGGCTATTCATCAGTGGATAGGGTGGAGATGGGATAAAAGAATCAAATTTTAAAATTAATGTAATATCAAGGGGTGTGATGAGTGTGTGTGTTTGTGGATGCAGGATTCCGTGCTTTGGAGAAAAGGGGGTGGTTAGTGTGACGCAACAGCCCCTCCCCCCCGCAAACGCACGTTCGGTGTCCAGACCCAACGGGTCTGCACTTGGTCTAGTATACTTTTAAAACTCTCTGGCTGCCGTCCGTCTGTACGTCTGTACGTCTGTACGTCCAACGTTCGGCTTGACTTGTCCCGCCTTTGATACCGCCCCACGCCCGCGCGGCGCGCGGAAACGCCGATATTTTTACCGTTTCTAAAGAGGTTACGTTTATCTTTACGAATAGACGATCCTGATTAAATTTGGTCGTGTTTAGGTACGCTTTTTAAAATAAAATACCTCTCCCCCCCCCCCCAAACCAATCTTTTCAAAATGTTTAAAAAAACAGCTCAGCCGTAGAATGTTAGTAAAGATTCCGTTGTGTGATGTCACAATGCACAATAGTCACAGATGTCCAATCGGAATGGATCCATTTACATATGCCTTTGCGGCGGCCCCAGCCCCGGCCCCTGCCCCCCCAACCCCCGCAGCATTGGGCATTGTGACATCACAAAACGGAACCTTCATTTACATTCTATTGCTGAGAGCTGTTTGTTTAACATTTTGAAATGTCCCCATTCACTATCACCCCCACACACGTGGCGACGCCCTGCGACACGTGTGTCAAATCAGAATGAATCCGTTTACATATGCCTTTGCAGCAGCCCGAGCCCCAGCCCCTCGCCCCCAACCCCGCAGCCTGTGATTACGTTTATCTTTACGAATAGACAACCATGATTAAATTTGGTCGTTTTTATGTACACTTTTAAAAATAAAATACTTCTCCCCCCCCCCCACCCCCAAACATTTCAAAATGATTAAAAAAACAGCTCAGCCATAGAATGTTAGTAAAGATTCCGTTGTGTGATGTCACAATGCCCGATGCTAACAGATGTCCAATGGGAATGGATTCATTTAGATATGCCTTGGCAGCAGCCCCAGCCCCAGCCCCTCCCCCCCAACCCCACAGCCTGTGTCGAAGGGCGTCGCCACGTGTGTGGGGGGGATAGGGAATGGGGACATTTCAAAATGTTTAAAAAAACAGCTCTCAGCAATAGAATGTTAATGAAGGTTCCGTTTTGTGATGTCACAATGCCCAATGCTCAAAGATATCCAATCGAAATGAATCCGTTTACATATGCCTTGGCAGCAGCCCCAGCCCCTCCCCCCCACCCCCGCAGCCTGTGTCGAAGGGCGTCGTCACGTGTGTGGCAATAGAGAAAGAGGATTGGGGGTGATAGGGAATGGGTAACAGATGGACTGTCCCTACCCCTCCTACTTCAACTCTCCCTCCCCACTCTTCCCCCTCTCTCCTCTCCCCCTCCCTCCCCTCCCACACCCTCTCTTCCCCCTCCACCACCCCTCTTCACCCCCATCTCCCCCTACCCCCCCCTACCCTTCCCTCTGCACCTTCCCCCTCCCTCTGCCCCCCTCCCTCCCTCCCTCCTCCCTCTCCCCCTCTCTCCCCCTACTCCTCTCCCCTTCCCCTCATCCCCTCTCTCCACCTCTAACATCCCCTCCCCCCCTCCCCCCTTCCTGCCCTCCCCGCTCTCCTCCCACTCCCCACTCTCCTCCCCGTCCCTCTCCCCCCACCCTGCTCTCTTCTCCCTCACAAATCTCTCCCCTTTCCTCCTCCCCCTCTCTCCTCCCTCCCCTCCCTCCCCTCTTCTCTCCCCACCCCGTCTCCCTCTCCCCCTCCCCCCTCTTCTCTCCCAACCCCGTTGCCACCCTCCACCCTCCCCCACACCTCTCTACCCTTCTCCTCGCCTTACCCACCCCTCTCTCCTCCCCCTCTCCATCCCCTTCTCCTCACCCCTCTCCCTCTCATCCCCCTCCTCCTCCCACCCCCATTACTCTCTCCCACATCCCCCTTCCCTCTCTCACCCCGTCCCCTTCCCCCCACCCCGCTATCCCTCTTCAACCACTCCTCCTACACCTCTCCCCCTCCCTCTCTCCCACTTCCACCACTCCCCCTACACCTCTCCATCTCTCTCCCCATTCTTCCACTTAACTCCCAAACCCATCCCCATCTCCCTCCACAACCCCCTCCCCCACCCCTCTCTCCCCTCCCTTCTCTCTCACTCCCCACTCTTCCACTCTCCCTCCCCCACCTCTATCCCTCCCCCCTCCTTCTCTCCCTCTCTTCCCCCTACTCCTCTCCCCTTCCCCTCATCCCCTCTCTCCACCTCTAACATCCCCTCCCCCCTCTCCCCCCTTCCTGCCCTCCCCGCTCTCCTACCACTCTCCTCCCCCTCCCTCTCCTCCACCCTGCTCTCTTCTCCCTCACCAATTTCTCCCCTTTCCTCCTCCCCCTCTCCCCTCCCTCCCCCTCTCCTCTTCTCTCCCCACCCCGTCTCCCTCTCCCCTCTTCTCTCCCCACCCCGTCTTCCTCTCCACCCCTCCCCCCGCTTGTGTTTGGGGGGTGGTTAGTGTGAGTGTGATGCCGCAGCCCCACCCCCTTCCCGCAAACGCGCGTTGGGAAAACAGCCCGCCAACAGTCTCTGGTACAATCAAAGGTACACAAAAAAATGCTTCATAACCTCAGCGGGTGCAGCAGCATCTATGTATCAAAAGAAATAGACAACGTTTCGTGAAAACCCGTCTGAGGATGGGTTTCCGCCAAAAGCATTGCCTCTTTCCTTCACTCCATAGATGCTGCTGCACCCGCAGTGTTTCTCGAGTTTTATTGTGTGTACCAGTCTATCTGTCTCTCCCCTCTCTCTCTCTCTCTCTCTGCCCTTCTCTCTTCACAGCCCGCGACTCAACTCATGCACGCCTGCTCCAACCCACCCCCTTCACCTCTCTCCCCATCCTCTTCTTTCTCTCTCCACCCCTCTCCTCTCTCACCCTCCTCTCTCCCCACCTTCCTCACCCCCCTTCCTCTCAACCCTCCTCCTCCCCCACCTCACAATTTTTTTTTCTAACATTAAATTTTCTCTCTCTGCACCACCCCCCCCTCGAGACGTACCTGAGAGGTGAGGGCTATTCGTCAGTGGATAGGGTGGAGATGGAATAAAAGAAGAAAATTAAAAAATTAATATAATATCAAGGGGTGTGATGAGTGTGTGTGTTTGTGGGTGCCAGATTCACACCCCGCAACCCTGCTTTGGAGGTGCAGACCCAACGGGTGGTTAGTGTGACGTCACAGCCCCCCGCCCCAAACGCACGTTCGGTGTCCAGACCCAACGGGTCTGCACTTGGTCTAGTATAGTTTTAAAACTCTCTGGCTGCCGTACGTCTGTACGTCTGTACGTCTGTACGTCCAACGTTCTGCTTGACCTGTCCCGCCTTTGATACCGCCCCGCGCCCGCGCGGCGCGCGGAAACGCCAATATTTTTTTACCATTTCTAAAGAGGTTACGTTTATCTTTACGAATAGACGATCCTGATTAAATTTGGTCGTGTTTAGGTACGCTTTTTAAAATAAAATACCTCTCCCCCCCCCAAACCAAACATTTCAAAATGTTTAAAAAAACAGCTCAGCCGTAGAATGTTAGTAAAGATTCCGTTGTGTGATGTCACAATGCACAATTGTCACAGATGTCCAATCGGAATGGATCCATTTACATTCACAGATGTCCAATCGGAATGGATCCATTTACATATGCCTTTGCGGCGGCACCAGCCCCGGCCCCAACCCCCGCAGCATTGGGCATTGTGACATCACAAAACGGAACCTTCATTTACATTCTATTGCTGAGAGCTGTTTGTTTAACATTTTGAAATTTCCCCATTCCCTATCACCCCCACACACGTGGCGACGCCCTGCGACACGTGTGACAAATCGAAATGAATCCGTTTACATATGCCTTTGCGGCACCCACAGCCCCAGCCCCTCCCCCCCAACCCCGCAGCCTGTGATTACGTTTATCTTTACGAATAGACAACCCTGATTAAATTTGGTCGTTTTTATGTACACTTTTAAAAATAAAATACTTCTCCCCCCCCCACCCCCAAACATTTCAAAATGATTAAAAAGACAGCTCAGCCATAGAATGTTAGTAAAGATTCCGTTGTGTGATGTCACAATGCCCGATGCTAACAGATGTCCAATGGGAATGGATTCATTTAGATATGCCTTGGCAGCAGCCCCAGCCCCAGCCCCTCCCCCCCAACCCCACAGCCTGTGTCGAAGGGCGTCGTCACGTGTGTGTGAATAGAGAAAGAGGATTGGGGGTGATAGGGATGGGTAACAGATGGACTGTCCCTACCCCTCCTACTTCAACTCTCCCTCCCCACTCTCCCCCCTCTCTCTTCTCCCCCTCCCACACCCTCTCTTCCCCCTCCACCACCCCTCTTCAACCCCATCTCCCCCCCACCCCCTTCCCCTCTCACTTGCACCACTCCCCGCTACCCCTCTGCCCCTCACTCACCACTCTTCCCCTCTCCCTCCCCCCTCCCTCTCTCCCTCTCTTCCCCCTACTCCTCTCCCCTTCCCCTCATCCCCTCTCTCCACCTCTAACATCCCCTCCCCCCCTCCCCCCTTCCTGCCCTCCCTGCTCTCCTCCCACTCCCCACTCTCCTCCCCGTCCCTCTCCCCCCACCCTGCTCTCTTCTCCCTCACCAATCTCTCCCCTTTCCTCCTCCCCCTCTCTCCTCCCTCCCCTCTTCTCTCCCCACCCTGTCTCCCTCTCCCCCCTCCCCCCTCCCCTCTTCTCTCCCAACCCCGTCGCCACCCTCCACCCTCCCCACACCTCTCTACCCTTCTCCTCGCCTTACCCACCCCTCTCTCCTCCCCCTCTCCATCCCCTTCTACTCACCCCTCTCCCTCTCATCCCCCTCCTCCTCCCACCCCCATTACTCTCTCCCACATCCCCCTTCCCTCTCTCACCCCGTCCCCTTCCCCCTACCCCGCTATCCATCTTCAACCACTCCCCCTACACCTCTCCCCCTCCCTCTCTCCCACTTCCACCACTCCCCCTACACCTCTCCATCTCCCTCCCCATTCTTCCACTTAACTCCCAAACCCATCCCCATCTCCCTCCACAACCCCCTCCCCCACCCCTCCCCCCTCCCTTCTCTCTCACTCCCCACTCTTCCACTCTCCCACCCCCACCTCTATCCCTCCCCCCTCCTTCTCTCCCTCTCTTCCCCCTACTCCTCTCCCCTTCCCCTCATCCCCTCTCTCCACCTCTAACATCCCCTCCCCCCACTCCCCCCTTCCTGCCCTCCCCGCTCTCCTAACACTCTCCGCCCCCTCCCTCTCCCCCACCCTGCTCTCTTCTCCCTCACCAATTTCTCCCCTTTCCTCCTCCCCCTCTCCCCTCCCTCCCCCTCTCCTCTTCTCTCCCCACCCCGTCTCCCTCTCCCCTCTTCTCTCCCCACCCCGTCTTCCTCTCCACCCCTCCCCCCGCCTGTGTTTGGGGGGTGGTTAGTGTGAGTGTGATGCCGCAGCCCCCCCCTCCCGCAAACGCGCGTTGGGAAAACAGCCCGCCAACAGTCTATCTGTCTTTAAGACAGAACTGCAGATGCTTGAAAATCAAAGGTACACAAAAAAATGCTTCATAACCTCAGAGGGTGCAGCAGCATCTATGTATCAAAAGAAATAGACAACGTTTCGTGAAAAACCGTCTGAGGATGGGTTTCCGCCAAAAGCATTGCCTATTTCCTTCACTCCATAGATGCTGCTGCACCCGCAGTGTTTCTCGAGTTTTATTGTGTGTACCAGTCTATCTGTCTCTCCCCTCTCTCTCTCTCTCTGCCCTTCTCTCTTCACAGCCCGCGACAACTCATGCACGCCTGCTCCAACCCACCCCCTTCACCTCTCTCCCCATCCTCTTCTTCCTCTCTCCACCCCTCTCCTCTCTCCCCACCTTCCTCACCCCCCTTCCTCTCAACCCTCCTCCTCCCCCACCTCACAATTTTTTTTCTAACATTAAATTTTCTCTCTCTGCACCACCCCCCCCTCGAGACGTACCTGAGAGGTGAGGGCTATTCGTCAGCGGATAGGGTGGAGATGGAATAAAAGAAGAAAATTAAAATATTAATATAATATCAAGGGGTGTGATGAGTGTGTGTGTTTGTGGGTGCCAGATTCACACCCCGCAACCCTGCTTTGGAGGTACAGACCCAACGGGTGGTTAGTGTGACATCACAGCCCGTGTTTATGTACGCTTTTAAAAATAAAATACCTCTCCCCCCCCAAACCAAACATTTCAAAATGTTTAAAAAAACAGCTCAGCCGTAGAATGTTGGTAAAGATTCTGTTGTGTGATGTCACAATGCACAATGGTCACAGATGTCCAATCGGAATGGATTCATTTACATATGCCTTGGCAGCAGCCCCAGCCCCTCCCCCCCAACCCCCGCAGCATTGGGCATTGTGACATCACAAAACGGAACCTTCATTTACATTCTATTGCTGAGAGCTGTTTGTTTAACATTTTGAAATGTCCCCATTCCCTATCCCCCCCACACACGTGGTGACGCCCTGCGACACGTGTGACAAATCGAGATGAATCCGTTTACATATGTCTTTGCAGCACCCACAGCCCAGTCTGAGGATGGGCTTCGACCCAAAGCGTTGCCTATTTCCTTCGCTCCATAGATGCTGCTGCACCCGCTGAGTTTCATCAGCTTTATTTGGTGTACCAGTCTCTCTGTCTCTCCCCTCTCTCTCTCTCTCTCTGCCCTTCTCTCGTCACAGCCCGCAGCTCAACTCATGAACACCCGCTCAAAACCCCCCCCTTCACCTATCTCCCACATCCTCTCCTTCCTCTCTCCACACCCTCCTCTCTCTCCCCCTTCCTCTCCCCCCTTCCTCTCCCCCCTTCCTCTCTCCCCCTTCCTCTCCCCCCTTCCTCCTCCCCCTCTTCAATTTTTTTTAATTCTAACATTAAATTTTCTCTCTCTGCCCCCCCCCCCTCTAGACGCACCTGAGAGCTGAGGGCTATTCGTCAATGGATAGGGTGGAGATGGGATAAAAGAAGCAAATTAAAAGGGTTGTGATGAGTGTGTGTGTTTGTGGGTGCCAGATTCCCACCCCGCAACCGTGCTTTGGAGGAAAGGGGGTGGTTAGCGTGACGCCACAGCACCCCCCCCCCCACCCGCAAATGCACGTTCGGTGTCCAGACCCAACGGGTCTGCATTTGGTCTCTCTCTCTCTCTCTCCCCATTCTCTCTCTCCCCATTCTCTCCCTCACCTTTCTCTCCCTCCCTTCTCTCTCTCTCCCTTCTCTCTCTCCCTTATCTCTCTCTCTCCATTCTCCCTCCCTTCTCTCTCTCTCTCTCTCTCCCTTCTCTCTCTCCCACTTCTCTCTCTCCTTTCACTCTCTCCCTTCTCTCTCTCCCTTCTCTCCCTCACAGCCCGCGACTCGACTCATTCACGCCCGCTCCAACCCCCCCCCTTCACCTCTCTCCCCCATCCTCTCTTTCCTCTCTCCACCCCTCTCCTCTCTCCCCCTTCCTCTCCACCCTCCCTCTCCCTCTCCTCTTCTCTCCCCATCCCGTCTCCCTCTCCCCTCTTCTCTCCCCGCCCCATCTTCCTTCCCCCCCATCCCCCCGAGTGTGTTGGGGGGTGGTTAGTGTGAGTTTGGGGGGTGGTTAGTGTGAGTGTGATGCCGCAGCCCACCCCCCCTCCCGCAAACGCGCGTTGGGAAAACAGCCCGCCAACAGTCTCTCTGTCTTTAAAATATTAATATAATATCAAGGGGTGTGATGAGTGTGTGTGTTTGTGGGTGCCAGATTCACACCCCGCAACCCTGCTTTGGAGGTACAGACCCAACGGGTGGTTAGTGTGACGTCACAGCCCCCGCCCCAAACACACGTTCGGTGTCCAGACCCAACGGGTCTGCACTTGGTCTGCACTCCCCACTCTTCCCCTCTCCCTCCCCACCTCTCTCCCTCCACCCTCCCTCTCTCCCTCTCTTCCCCCTACTCCTCTCCCCTTCCCCTCATCCCCTCCCCCCCTCTCCCCCCTTCCTGCCCTCCACGCTCTCCTCCCACTCCAAACTCTCCTCACCCTCCCTCTCACCCACCCTGATCTCCTCTCCCTCCCCAATCTCTCCCCTTTCCTCCAACATCCTCTCCTTACTCTCTCCACACCCTCCTCTCTATCCCCCTTCCTCGCACCCCTTCCTCTCTCCCCCTTCCTCTCCCCCTTTCCTCTCCACCCTCCTCCTCCCCCTCTTCAAATTTTTTAAATTCTAACATTAAATTTTCACTCTCTGCCCCCCCCCTCTAGACGCACCTGAGAGGTGAGGGCTATTAGTCAGTGGATAGGGTGGAGATGGGATAAAAGAAGCAAATTAAAAAATTAAGATAATATCAAGGGTTGTTATGAGTGTGTGTGTTCATGGGTGCCAGATTCCCACCCCGCAACCGTGCTTTGGAGCAAAGGGGGTGGTTACTGTGACGCCACAGCACCCCCCCCCCCACCCGCAAACGCACGTTCGGTGTCCAGACCCAACGGGTCTGCACTTGGTCTAGTACTATTATTAAAACTCTCATCTTGACCACTGTGTTGGTTTTAAATTTGCGCAAAAATGGTACCCTATATTGCTAGGATTTTTAAGCCACCTTACTCGCTGTTCTCTGCTCCAAGCGCACCAAGTTTTGTTCCGATCGGTGAAATATTAGAAAATGTATTGGTCTGTTATTCGCCAGCCCACAACCCCCTCACCCTCCCCCCACACCACCCCTCCCCTCCCCCCACCCAACTCCCCCCCCCACACACCACCCCCTCACACACCACCCTCTCCCCCCCACACCACGCCCTCCAATTCCCACAACACCCCTCCCCCCTACCCCACCCACTCCCTCCCACACCACCTGAGTTGCACATTAACAGGAGAAGAACCAATATCCTGCCAGGCAGCTTTGCAAATGCTACATGGGTGGGTTTAATATCGATGGGCGGGTGGTGGCAGGATACAATGCAGGATGGAGGCAGGTGAGTAGGTAGAAGTCCATATGGAAGGTGATGAAATAAAGTTCAGTGGACAGAATAGCCAGGAGCATGACAGGGAGCAAGCAAGTACCATGAGATTGAATTGAATTTATTTTAATGCGAAAGGCCTGATGGGTAAGGCAGATAAACCTGAGGCGTGCAACTGAGACATTGTCGCCATTATGGAATCATGGCGAAGAAAGGGACAGCACAGGAGCTACAGTACAGATAAAGGTGGGTGTGGGGGGGGGGGGGAGGGAGGTTGTTGCTTTATTGATTAAAGAGAATGTCTTGGTAGTAGACCAATATGAAATATCGATGGTTCGTCCATTGAGGCTATATGGATGAAGCTGAGAAATAAAATTGAAATGATTAATTTCTTGGGAGTTTACTATAGATCCCCAAATAGTTGAAGGGAATTAGAATAACAAATATGCCACGAGATTGTCAGTGATTTTAACTTTCTAATTGGCTACAATTACTATATTTCCGAATAATCTATTTATCTGTCAAGCACATTGACATATTTGAAGATTGTAAATGAACCATATCATATCCATTTTTATGCCCATCTTGTACCTACCACAGCCACATATCAATTTTTATGCTCTCTTCCTGATATAAACAATTCAGTGCAGACTGGAAATGTACATTTCAGTTTTTGATTATAATGGCTCGGTTACTTTCATTTTCTGGGTCTTCAGAGATAGCTATTAAATGTTAAAAGATGCATTCCCACCCTCCAAAAAAGGTGAGTTTATAAATATCAGAGGTGCCAAACTACAACTTCAAAAGTGGCTTTTTGCCCTACAATTTTAGTCCCAGCACATGGAACTTCTTTTGAAGTTGTAGTCATGGAAAGAAGCAAATTGTGAGGTAATTTTTGATTATAGATTATATTTTCAGGAGAGTGAAGATGTTCAAGGATTGTGGAAAGAGCAATTTCATGAGTTCATAGACACCAAAGCCAATGGTAAGCAATATATCTCTGAAGTATTTCTTAAAGCTTGCAACCTTTGGTTAGGTAATTGATTCGTTTAGGAAAGACACAAAATGCTGGAGTAACTCAGCGGGTCAGGCAGCATCCCTGGAGAACATGGATACGTGACGTTTCAGGTCAGGACCTTTCTTCAGGCTTCACTTCTCCTAACTGTTTCTTTTAGCTATTGCAATCACATCAACCCATAACAAAGGCAAAAAAGTCTCAATAATTCTGTGGAACTTTATTGTCACATGTTCTGAGGTACAGTGACATTTTTTTTGCATACAGTTCAGTAAAAGTATTACTTTTCATGAACACATTTTAGATTCAGTACAAGTGTATAGGAATAGTGCACGAAGACAATATACAAGAGTCACCAGGTTTTGGCACCAATTTTCAAGTCCCCTGGCGACGTTGCAGGGTTGGCCTGACCAAATTTAGCCATTGGAGTCCTCCACTGCTGCTCCACCACTCTGTGCAGCTGCAGGTCAATTCCGGTCGATGTGCTTGACCTCTTGGAGCCGCACCCGATCTAGCCAAGCTCCAGGCTGCTGTAGGGCCTCTTACGGCCCACTCCTCCTTTGAGGTGCACTGTACTGCTTCCCACAGCTGGTCTGGTTAATGGTATTTTGTTCCTTGCGTCGGCTGCCCCTGCCATCTTGGATATCTTCACCCAATTCTCCAGGCGTCGGGGATGAGCATGGAAGGGCTTAGCGACTTGCCTGTTGGAGATGATGGGCGAGCCAGGCCTGCTGACGGAGGTTACATGCATCACCACAGTCTGCTGTGACTGCGCGGTTACCACTCCCCAGTTTCTCCTGTTTGTTGGTTGATTTGCACATTGCTGCCTGATTGCACATTATCTGCTTTGTGACCGAAATAGCAAGGTTAATAAAAGGAACTGTTTCTTTTAGCTATTGCAATCACATCAACCCATAACCCTTTGAGATCCGCACTCTTCTGAAGTCCAGACATCGGGCATTCATGTCTGATGATACAGTGGCCTACAAGGAGTCCAGATACGACCTTGGTAAGGCCATCAAAAAGGCCAAAAGGGACTTCTGCTCCAAACTGGAGGAAGAGACTGATGTTCGGCGGCTGTGGCAGGGCCTGAATGCAATCACCTCTTACAAGGCGAAATCAGGAGGCAGCTTGAATGTCGGCGAAACATCACTCCCTGATGAGCTCAATGCGTTTTACGCACGCTTTGATAGGGAGAACACCGATGTGCCTTGCCGAGCCCCCATTCGCTGTGATGGTATTTCAGTCTCAGTCACAGAGGCCGACGTCAGGAAATCCTTCAGAGGGGTGAACCCTCGAAAAGCGCCTGGACCTGATGGTATACCTGGTCGCGTTCTAAAAACCTGTGCGGACCAACTGGCTGGAGTTTTTACAGACATTTTCAACCTCTCACTTCTGAGGTCCCCACCTGCTTCAAAAGGGCATCAATTATACCAGTGCCCAAGAAGAGTAAGGTAACGTGCCTCAATGACTATCGACCTGTGGCACTAATGCCTGTGGTGATGAAGTGCTTTGAGAGGTTGATCATGACGCAGATCAACTCCTACCTCGACAAAATCCTGGACCCACTGCAGTTCGCTTACCACCACAACAGATCAACGGTGGATGCGATCTCGCTGGCCCTCCACTCTGCTCTGGACAACAAAAACTCATATGTCAGGCTGTTATTGATCGATTACAGCTCGGCATTTAACACAATCATCCCCTCCAAGCTGGTTACCAAACTCGCAGAACTGGGTCTCTGCGCATCCCTCTGCAATTGGATCCTCAACTTCCTCACTCTCAGACCACAGTCTGTTCGTATTGGTGGAAATGTGTCAGACGCGATAACAATTAGCACGGGAGCACCTCAAGGCTGCGTGCTCAGTCCCCTGCTGTACTCGCTCTATACTCATGACTGCGTAGCCGGACATAGTGCGAACTCCATCATCAAGTTCGCTGATGACACCACTGTTGTGGGATGTATCACTGATGGTGATGAGTCAGAGTATAGAAGAGAGATCGAGCAACTGTCCATATGGTGCCAGCACAACAACCTGGCCCTCAACACCAGCAAAACCAAGGAACTGATTGTGGACTTTGGAAGGAGTAGGATGGGGACCCACAGTCCCGTTTATATCAACGGGTCGATGGTTGAAAGGGTCAAGAGCTTCAAATTCCTGGGCGTGCACATCTCTGAAGATCTTTCCTGGTCCGAGAACAATGATGCCATTATTAAGAAAGCACATCAGCACCTCTACTTCCTGAGAAGATTACGGAGAGTCGGTTTGTCAAGGAGGACTCTCTCTAACTTCTACAGGTGCACAGTAGAGAGCATGCTGACCGGTTGCATCGTGGCTTGGTTCGGCAACTTGAGTGCCCTGGAGAGGAAAAGACTACAAAAAGTAGTAAACACTGCCGAGTCCATCATCGGCTCTGACCTCCTTTCCATCGAGGGGATCTATCACAGTCGCTGCCTCAAAAAGGCTGGCAGCATCATCAAGGACCCACACCATCCTGGCCACACACTCATCTCCCTACTACCTTCAGGTAGAAGGTACAGGAGCCTGAAGACTGCAACGACCAGGTTCAGGAACAGCTACTTCCCCACAGCCATCAGGCTATTAAACCTGGCTCGGACATAACACTGAACTTTATTAGCCAATACTGTTATTTGCACTTTATCAGTATATTGACCATTGTGTATATATGTATAGAATGCCTTGTAGTAAATGCCTACTATGTTCTGTTGTGCTCAAGCAAAGCAAGAATTTCATTGTCCTACCAGGGACACATGACAATAAACTCACTTGACTTGACTTGACGACTTGACTTGAGGAAACAATACACTAGAAACACTCAGTTGGTCAGGTAGCATATGAGGAAAATAAGAAACTGAGAATGTTCTGTAATGAGTGCTAGAATAACTCAGCGGGTCAAGCAACAAAGATAGACATAAAATACTGGAGTAATTCAGCAGGTCAGGCAGCATCTCTGGAGAAATTGGATAGGTGATGTTTTGGGCCAGAGTCTTCTTCAGACTTCTTCAGACCTGAAAAGTTAACTTTGTGTCTCTTTCCACAGATGCTGACTGACCTGCTGAGTTTTACCAGCATTCGGTTTTTATTTCAGATTTCCAGCATCCATATTTCCAGCTCCCCCTCCCATTCCGAATCAGACTCCCCCTCCCATTCCAAATCCGACCTTTCTGTCCTGGGCCTCCTCCATGGCCAGAGTGAGGACCACCGAAAATTGGAGGAGCAACACCTCATATTTCGCTTGGGCAGTTTACACCCCAGCGGTATGAACATTGACTTCCCTAATTTCAGGTAGTCCCTGCTTTCTCCTCCCCTTCTCAGCTCTCCCTCAGCCCACTGTCTCCGCCTCTTCCTTTCTTTTTCCCACCCCCCCCCCCCACCCTCACATCAGTCTGAAGAAGGGTCTCGACCCGAAACGTTGCCTATTTCCTTCGCTCCATAGATGCTGCCTCACCCGCTGAGTTTCTCCAGCATTTTTGTCTACCTTCCAGCATCCATAATGTTTTTTTGTTGTGAGGTAATTCTTCACGGCTGAGACTGAACTCTGAATCTAACCAATTTCGGAACACATTTACATCTGTTACTTTTACTGTGGTGCCTCACCATCATTCTAACAGTTGGGTATTTGACCAAATCCACATAATTGTCATCTTCTCAGTAGGCAGTCCGTCAATATGAAGGATGACTTGCTTTCACTCCAGTATTGAGGGTTTTGTGGCCAACCTGGGAACCACAGACTCATCCACAGATGGGGAACAAGGTGGCTGACGGGGCAGATGTTGGCTGACGAGTAGTTTATGAGGCAATGCATTCTGCTTTGGTGTTTTTGTAATGCCTCCATGTATTTCCTGATGCATAGACTTGAGGTTTTCAAAACTATCTTGAACGTTCCTCCTCCATATTGAAGAATCATGGGCTAGAGATTCCCAAGAGTCAATGGGGATGATATACTTTTTTCAAGAAAGGTTTGTCTTTTCTTCTGTCCTTTTGGGTTAAGGAGAGAAGGAGGTTAAGGGTGGCATCCCATGGGGGCAATCTAATGATGGCTGAAATGAGAACAAGGAGGATATGGATATGTTTCAGGGATCATGGTCAGATAGTAGTGTAAGAAAGAACTGCAGATGCTGGTTTAAATCGAAGGTAGACACAAAATGCTGGAGTAACTCAGCGGGTTTTGTTACTGCAGAGTGAGCGGCTGAGAGTTCGGGGGGGGAGAGGTTAGAGTAACTAAGGGGAGTAGAAAAGTTGAGGCAGTTAATGTCCCGCCGGCAGTTGGAAATGAAAAGATCTAAAAAAGGTAGAGGGCCAAGAGGAGGGGGTCCAATGGAGACGGGAGAAGGGGTCATCACTGGGTGGTGAGGACTACTTCCCATAGAAAAAGGCCCGGAGGCGATGGAAGAAGAGCTCTACATCGTGGCGGACCCGGAACTCGTTGACGTGGGGGCAGAAGGGAACAAAGTTGAGGTCTCTGCTATGGACAGACCGTTCCATATATGAAGAAGGGTCTCAACCCAAAATGCCACCCATAAGAACGAATATTTCCCCTCCCACCCGTGACCTGGCTGTCTCATTGGTCTGCTCTTCAAAATTAGACTGTTTCCAACCCGTTACTCTACCCTCCCTTGTAAAACTCATCACCACCATGAAACCTACTACTTGCCCCCTCGACACTGTCCCCTCTGCCCTCCTAAAGGACGTCATTACAACAGCTGGTCCCAGCATCCTCGCCATCTTCAACAGCTCTCTGGCCACTGGCACTGTACCTACCTGCTTCAAGCATGCGGTGGTCCAACCACTCCTGAAAAAACCTAACCTCGACCCCACCTTGCCAAGCAACTACAGACCAATTTCTAAACTGCCTTTCCTCTCAAAAGCCCTTGAAAAGGTTATTTTAAGTCAACTTATACCTTACCTTCACCAAAACACTATCTTGGAAACTTTCCAATCAGGTTTCAGGGCTCACCATAGCACAGAGTCTGCCTTGTTGAAGGTTCACAATGACCTACTGCTCACCGTTGACTCCGGCGACTGTGCAATTCTGCTCCTTCTTGACCTCAGTGCAGCATTTGATACTGTCGACCACACCATCCTAATTGACCGTCTCCAATGGGGTTGGTATTGATGGCACTGCCCTGAGCTGGTTCATCTCCTACCTCAAAGGTAGGAGTTTCTCGACTAACATAGGCAACTCTTTCACCTCCCCAGCTAATCTCTGCTGTGGGGTTCCACAAGATTCCATCCTTGGCCCCATTCTCTTCTCCCTGTATATGCTCCCCTTAGGCCAAGTTATTGAAAGGCACGGCATTTCCTTCCATTGCTACGCAGAAGATACACAACTCTATCTCCCCCTGAAGCCCAAAAACCAATCAAATCTGCTTAACCTTACACACTGCCTCGAGGATATAAAGTGTTGGATGGCCCAGAACTTCCTCCAACTAAACGAGAGTAAGTCTGAGGTCATCCTTCTCGGCCCCTCGGACTCAATCAAAATGATAGCAGGCAGCCTTGGAAGCCTTACCCCACTACTCAAACCTCACGTCAAAAACCTTGGCGTGATATTTGACAGCACTGAAATTTGACAAACAAGTCAATGCTTCTTTCAGCTTCGGACGATAGCTAAAATAAAACAATTCCTCCAGTTTGATGACCTCGAAAAGATCATCCACACATTCATCTCCTCCCGCCTAGATTACTGCAACTCCCTTTACACTGGCATCAGCCAATCTTCCCTGTCCCGCCTGCAACTGGTCCAAAACACTGCAGCGAGACCTGACGGGCACCCGAAAAAGGGACCACATCACCCCGATCCTGGCCTCTCTCCACTGGCTCCCTGTGCGGTTCAGTATAAACTTCAAGATCCTCCTCCATGTCTACAAAGCCCTCAATGGGCTTGCCCCCACCTACATAAAAAGTCTTCTCACCCACCACTCCACCTCCAGGCCCCACAGATCGGCCGACTTGGGGTTGCTGAATATCCCACGGTCTAGGCATAAGCTCTGGGGCGACCGCGCCTTTGCGGTTGCAGCCCCTAGACTGTGGAACAGCATCCCCTTTCCCATCAGAACTGCCCCCTCCATCGACTCTTTTAAGTCAAGACTAAAAACTTATCTATACTCCCAAGCCTTTCTTGATGTCCTCTGAGTGAGGGCTACATGTATATATGTATGTAGTTTGTTTTGTTTATGCCATTCTTATAACAAATGTAAAGCACTTTGGCCAACGAGAGTTGTTTTTTAAATGTGCTATATAAATAAATGTGACTTGACTTGATTTCTTCTCTCCAGAGGTGCTGCCTGTCCCACCGAGTTACTGCAGCATTTTGTGTCTATGTCAGATAGTAGTGACTATCTTCTGGAAAAAAAAGTTTTTAAAAAAGTGTTGGGTTTCAAATAATATGGAGACTTATTTTTATAAATTCTGAATTGCCTTTTGAAATATTTCTGACAATAACAGGCCCTACATCTGTTGGATTGGATTTCTTACTGCCTGGGTTTGAGCATGTATATGGAATTCCAGAACATACGGAGAGTCTACGGCTGAAAACCACAAGGTACAAGCTTTTTTATGTAGAGTTTTGAGAATCTTGTAACAACAGCAACTAGAAACATAAAAACATAGAAAATAAGTGCAGGAATAGGCCACTTGACCCTTCGAGCCAGCACCGTCATACCGTCATACAATATGATCATTGCTGATCATCCAAAATCAGTAAGATAGCACATAAAGCTGGAGTAACTCAGCGGTACAGGCAGCATCTCTGGAGAGAAGGAATGGGTGACGTTTCAGGTCGAGACGTTCTACCCCATTCCTGCTTTCTCTCCATATCCCTTGATTCCCTTAGCCCTAAGATCTATATCTAACTCTCTCTTGAATACATCCAGTGAATTGGCCTCCACTGCCTTCTGTGGCAGAGAATTCCTCAGATTCACAACTTTCTGGCAATTTTTTTTTTCCTCATCTCAGTCCTAAATGGCCTACCCCTTATTCTTAAAATGTGACCCCTGGTTCTGGACTCCCGCTACGTCGGGCACAATGTTCCTGGATCTAGCCTGTCCAATCCCTTAAGATTTTATATATTTCTATGATCCCCTCTCATCCTTCTAAATTCCAGTGAACATAAACCCAGTCGATCCATTCTTTGTCGACTACTCACATAGCAGATTCTCTCATACTCATAATCATAGGATTCAATTATTTATTCTGGGACGATATAATGTATACCCGACAGAGCTAATAACAGTTCGATAGGGATGGATTGTCAATGGGAAATAAAAATATGGACATTTTGCATCAATATATCCTCACAAGTAGTATTATCATTTGCGTTGACTCAAGGAGCAGGTCCATGGATGCCATTTGACAGTCCATTGGTTGAGTTGCTTTTCAACTTTCTTCGCATTAACCCTTACGATTATCCCTATTGAACGTGCTGGCTGAGTACAACTCCATTAGTGTACCTCTGCCTCCTTATCCTGCTAATGATTGTTCAAGGACAGGCAACTTACGCCATCTAACCTCACAAGCCTGATTTGGGCTCATGACAGTTAAATCATAGCTTTTTCTGCCAGGAAGTCTGTCAGAAAACAAATAATTTCACATCTACCATATAATAAATATATAGTGTTCTAGCCATTTGTGATATTGCTAGAAGCTTTGTGAAACAGCACTGGAACAAGTCCATTGGCCCACGAAGTCCATGCCGAACATCAACTACCCATTTTTACACTAATCAGCTAGAGCCATGAGGCAGTGCCTCTAGTTGTTGCCCTACAGCTCAGATCCCTGCTGATAGCAACTTAAACCAGTAATTGACATTTTTCTCCCTGTGTTCCCATTAACTGCCCCAACACAAGATTCTACCACTCACCTATTTGTTGGGAGTACTTTGCAGTGGCCATTAACCAGCACGTCTTTGAGATGTAGGAGGAAACCCTAAGCCCGCAGGGAGAACATGCACACTTCACATAGGCAGAACTGGAGATCAAGACTGAACTCGAGTTGCTAGTGCTGTGAGTTAATAGTTCTATTACCTTATCCACTGTCCATGCTGAGATCAACTAAGCCACTCTTGATAGGATAAGTATGACCTGATTTTCAAGGCCCAATTACTTACTACTATATGAACCGAATGTTCAGGGAATGACTAATGCATTGTGCAATGAATCAATATGCTGGATCACTTTGACATAAGAGTAGTCAGGGTCATATCAATTAAAACGTGACCAATCATTAGTTTGTTGATCTTTGTCTTTGCAGTCAAGAAGAACCATACAGGCTCTATAACTTGAATGTTTTTGCTTGTAAGTTGAACAGCCGAATGGGTATTTATGGTTCTATACCTCTCCTCCTTGCACACAAAACAAAGAAAACATTGGGGATTTTTTGGCTAAATAGTTCTGAAACTTTGGTGGATATCAGTACGAACACAGAGAATAAGGTAAGACCAGAGTGGTGTTTACTGTCATGTGCTTGTATATAAAGAAACTAAGTTAATGCTCTATATGTTTTCAGTAAACATATGAAGCTTTAGTTTCTAATTTTGCATCTTTCACACAAATCAAATTTCTGTGCCTGAAGATTGTTTCTCCACACTGAGCCCAGTTTCAACGACCTGATTCTAATTACTGCTGGCACTGGGGTTTTTGTTACTATGAAAACATGCTGATTCTTCAAACTGGTAAACTATGATGTGATGTTTATTGTTTGACGAACAGCTGGCCAGTAGTAGAACATTTGGGATGCATCATCTAATTACTCACTGTACCTGCATGCTAACGTTTTCTGATTCATGTGCTAAGACCTACCGATCCCTTTGTACCCCAACATTTGGAGTTATATTTCATAAAAATAACAATTTCCTTTTCATCCTTTCATCCTAAGTGGATAAGCTGTCACTTTGCCATATTATACTCCAACTGCCAGATTCTTGCCCATTCACGTAACCTATCTATATCCCTCTCCAGGTTCTTTATGTCTTCTTCAAAAATGGCTAACTCAACCATCTTTGTATCATTAGTACAACCAGCTTCAGTGCACTTGGTCCCTTCATCCAAGTCATGAATATGGATTGTAAACACAACATTGATCCCCCTGGTACCCGGCAACTACTGATTGTCAATCAGAAAAATATTTATTTATCTGTTACTTAGCCACTCCCATATCTGTGCCAATATATTATCCTAAATCTCTTATGCTCAAATATGCCTTAACTAGTTCTGCTCAAAAGGATCACTAGGTAGCACCTCAAAAATCTCCAAGAATATTCTAATGCATGTCATGTGTTGGACAATGTCAGTTCACATACCCCATAAAGTATTTGTATGTATACCACTAATTCAGCAGAGTGGATCAAGGGGCTTTATACATGTTTTATCAGCTAAAATCTGACACTAAAAAGTTTAGATTTTAGACCCTGTATACTAACATTATCCTGCACACATTAGGGACAATTTTTACCAAAGCCAATTAACCTACAAACTTGCACATCTTTGGAAGATGTGAGGAGGAAACCGGTCACGGGGAGAACGTATAAACTCCATACAGACAGCACCCGTAGTCAGGATCGAACCCAGGTCTCTGGGGCTGTAAGACAACAACTGCACCACTGTGCCGCCCCAAGTGAATCTTTGTCAATAGTGTAGCTTGTAAGTAATGTCAAAGAAAGATGATGAGGCAGAGGGTTGAGGGGTTTCCAGAAATAATTCCCGAGCTTTAGGGTTTTGGAGGCTGAAGGCAAGAAGCCCAGTGCTGAGCAAGTAAAATAGGGCTTCACCAACTCCAGCAATCCAGAATCAATGCTGACCCTGGGTACTCTCTTTGTAGAGATTGCATGTTCTCCCTATGAGTACATGGGTTTTCACTGGATGCTCTGGTTTCCTTCCACATCCCAAAGATGTGTGTGTTGGTAGGTTAATTGGCCCCTGTAAATTGGTCTTGGTATGTAAGTTAATGGTAGAACTCTTTGGTTTCTAACACCAACATCTGGTTAAGACTCAGACAGGTAGAGGGATCAGTGCCAAGGGAAATGGGATGCAAAGTCAGTGAATTTGGTTTCCTAGATATTTATCGGAAAGTTCCTCTTACCAAATTCTGAATGCTGCTCAAGCAGTTTGACAGTATGAAGACGGTAGAAGGGCCAATTGAGGTTGTCTCGCAGTGCTAATTTGCAGTCCTCACTAAGAGGATGTGAAATTCCTTTCCTCTAAATTTAGTAGAAATGCACGGAATGCATTTTCAAGCTGGGGTACAAAAGATCAACAAATGTCAGAAATAATATATATTTTATTCCTTCTCTTGTTCAGCTCCAGTATCCTATTTTTGTTACCTTATGGTAGTTGCAAATCCAATCTGCAACCATGACAGTTTTCCCTGAGTATTGTATAGAGTGGAACTTGGGACACAACTATCATTATGGAAATCTCTGCAACATTCTTAAACAGTAGTTGCAATCATTTCCTTCTCTTCTTTCAGTATTTCCAGAGTTTGCTACAAGTTTGTGTTCCTGCCAAGGTTGTGTCAGACATTCTCAGAGGGGCACCAAAACGAGATTGATATTTGTCTGCAGTGAACCAGGAGTATTTGAATCTACTTAAAGATCTATAATGAATTGAAATCGTTTTGTCATTGGTGTGCCAGTAACTAAACGTTTGATTCCAGGGAGAATCAGGCAGGGTAAAGAAGTTAAAGGCAGATGATGATAGACCGTTGAGGACAGATGTTCGCTGGATGTCTGAGAGTGGGATAATCGATGTATATATTCTCATGGGTCCCAGTGCTTTCGATGTGTTCAACCAATACTCAAGGCTTACAGGTACGATGGTTCCTGACTGTAAGCAAGTAAATAAGCAGATTGTAGACCAGGATACTTTAATGTTCTCAGCAATATTTTGGGCCAGAATATAACTAAAACTACCAGCCTTGCTTATGTGGTTTAATATCAGAAAGATATTTGATCATCTTTATGAGTGAACGGATTTAAAGTTATGCAATTACATTTCCCAGATATATATATAGAATTTACTATAGAACATGCCCTTTGGCCCACAATGTGTCTGCTGAACTTAATGCCAGGTTAAACTAATCGTCTCTGCCTTCTTATGATCTATGTCCTTCCATTCCCTGCATTTCCATGCGCCTATCTAAAAGCTTTCTTAAATGCCACTAATGTATCTTCCACCACCACCAGCTCGGCAACATGTTCCAAGCACTCACCACTCTCTGTGGAAAAAAACGAACCCTGCACATCTCCATTAAAACTTGCCTCTCTCACCTTAAAGCTATTCCCTCTAGTTTTTGATATTTCCACGCTGGGGAAAAGGGTTCTGACTGCCTACCTTACCTTACCAATGCTTCCCATAATTTTATATACTATCAGGTCTTCCCTCAACTTCTGACAATCCACAGAAAATAATCCAAGTTTGTCCAACATAACTAATATCCTATTTGCCAGGCAGCATTCTGGTAAACCTCTTCTGCTTCCTTTCCAAATCTCTACATCCTTCCTGTAATGAGATGACCAAAATTGCACATACTACTCCAAATACGCCTTAATTAAAATCCTAAAAAGTCCTATACTGTTCTTGATAAATTCATGTGTAAGTGACTATTTCCTACAATCAAAAAGTAATATATTGTGCTCAATACTTTTCCCTTTCCCCAATGCTTGCTTCTTTCATGAAACCTCTGATTCACACTGGGGAACAGATCTTCATTAACCAAAAACTCCATTAGATCATAGAGTCATAGATTGATACATTATGGAAACAGGCCCTTCGGCCCAACTTGCCCACACCAGCCAACAATGTCCCAGCTACCCTGGTCCCACTTGCCTGCGATTGGTCCATAACCCTCCAAACCTGTCCTATCCATGAACCTGTCAACTGTTTCTTAAACAATGGGATTGTCCCAGCCTCAACTACCTCCTCTGGCAGCTTGTTCCATACACCCACCACCCTCTGTGTGAAAAAGCTACCCCTCGGATTCCTATTAAATCTTTTCCCCTTCACCTTGAACCTTTGTCCTCTGGTCCTTGATTCCCCTAATCTGGGTAAAAGACTGTGCATCGACCCGATGTATTCCTCTCGTGATTTTGTATACCTCTATAAGATCTTCCCTCATCCTCCTACGCTCCATGGAATAGAGACACAGCCTGCTTAACCTCTCCCTATAGCTCACACCCTCTAGTCCTGCAACATCGTCGTAAATCTTTTCTGAACCCTTTCAAGCTTGACAATATCTTTCCTATAACATGGTGCCAAGAACTGAACACAATATTCTAAATACAACTGCAACATGACCTCCCAACTTTTATACTCAATATTCTGACTGATGAAGGCTAAAGTGCCAAAAGCCTTTTTGACCACCTTATCCACCTGCGACTCGACCTTCAAGGAACCATGCACCTGTACTCCATAACACTACCCAGAGGCCTACCATTTACTGTGTAGGCCCTGCCTTGTTCGACATCCCAAAATGCAACACCTCACACTTCTCTGTATTAAATTCCATCAACCATTCCTCTGCCCACCTGGCCAATCGATCTAGATCCGGCTGCAATCGTTCACAACCTTCGTCACTATCTGCAAAACCACTAACTTTTGTATCATCAGCAAAGTTGTTCATCTTGCCCTGTATGTTCTCATCCAAATCATTGATGTAGATGACAAACAGTAACGGGCCCAGCACCGAACCTTGTGGCACACCACTAGTCAAAGGCCTCCATTCTGAGAAGCAACCTTCTACCATCCGCCTCTGCTTTCTTCCATGGAGCCAATTTGCTATCCATTCAGCTATCTCTCCTTGGATCCCATGAGATCTAACCTTCCAGAACAGCCTACCATGCGGCGCCTTGTCGAATGCCTTACTAAAGTCCATGTACACAACATCTACAGCTCTGCCCTCATCAACCTTATTGCTCACGTCGTCAAAAAACTCAATCAGATTTGTGAGACACGACCTCCCACGTACAAAACCATGCTGACTGTCCCATATCATTCCTTGCCCATCCAAATGCCTGTATATTCTATTCCCCAGAATACTCTCCAGTAACTTACGAACTACAGATGTTAAGCTCAGCGGCCTATAGTTCCCAGCATTTTCCCTGCAGCCCTTCTTGAAAAGGGGCACAACATTTGCCCAAAGGGCTTTTTAATTTGACTAAAAACTTGTGGTAACTTGGCAGGTAGTCCACAGAGTTGAATCGGCACTAAAGCAACATTACATGATATCCGGAAACAAATTCTCTCTAAAATTGTCCACATAACACCAGAGATATTGCCTAATATGCTGATTATTTGCAGCAGTTAAACATAATCATGTTCCGAATAGGTAGCTGCATAGATAATCAGGTGGGAGGATATTTTGAAATTTCCTCTTCCCAGCACAGAGAAATTGAGGCCAACAGTGGGGCCCAGCAAGTAGCACAAGCAAGGGTCTTCCTGATTTGTGCTGATCATCAGTATATGTTCCTATTTTGCAGTTTTTTTAATAGGAACTGAAAGTAATTCTGCTTGGCCCGCAGGTACTCAGACACTTCCTCCACTCTTTGCATTGGGTCACCACCAGTGCCGCTACACTTACAAGGATGAAAGTGATGTGAAGCAGGTGAACGCTGGCTTTGATGCACACAACATACCCTGTGATGTTATCTGGTTAGATATAGACCACACTGAAGGGAAACGCTACTTCACCTGGGACAAGACCAAATTTCCCGCTCCTCGCGAAATGCAGGAATATCTACGAACCAAAGATCGGAAGGTGAATCTAATGGGCAGTCTCTACAGTGTTTGGAGGCCAGTCACAGATGTAAATGATTCATTCTTAATGGATTCTTATTCGACAGAGCTGGAATTGTTTGAATAATTTCCAAACCCATCCTGGAAGTTTTTTAAGGTATCTTCCCAGTAGCTCTTCCCATGTTCTCTTCTCATTCCTTAGACTTAATTATATTTGTATTTGAGTCTCAAACAATGAATGCCAAGTGGCTGCTTGTTCGAACAAAGTACATACACACTTGCCGTCTGTTAGGTTGTTTCTTAAATATTGTTTTCTTTCTCACTTTTTTGCTGGTTCTTTTTATTGTAACCCTTTCTGGTGTTCACAGCCATTGTAGCACTGAAAGCCATTCAGTCTATTGTGCCTAGGCTGACTATTTTAAAAGAGATCCAGTCAATTCCATTTCTCTGCTCATGTCTCACCAAAATGATTAATTTCCACTAGCTTCTAACACCATCATAAGCAGCTATTTCAGGTTAGATGCATCATTGGATTTAAAAAGATATTATTTGTGTCTCTCTTGCTTAAAGCCTTGAATCTGTGACCTCCTGTCCTTATACCATCAACTAATGAGAACAACTTTTCCTTGTCTGCCTTATGGCCCTGTCCCATTGTACGAGTTCATTCAAGAGCTCTCCCGAGTTTAAAAAAAAAATCCAACTCGTGGGAAGCACGTAGAATGAACGTAGCGGGTACATCTGAGCTCGGGGACGTCTCTTAGCGGCTCGTAACGCTAATGGCAGGTACTCGGGAAGACTCGCTAATGGCAGGTAAGCTCGTGAAGACTCGTGAAGATTTTTCAACATGTTGAAAAATGTCCACGAGAGCCCCGAGTACTTACGAGCGTCCATTACCATAAATATCCGAGTTCGAATCAGGGCAAACTCGGGGAGAACTCTTGAATGAACTCGTACAGTGGGACAGGGCTTTTATTTAATGTTTGTACCATCTATCACAGCTCTTCCAATCTAAATTTGCAAGTAAAATCTTTAATCTGCCCCATTCTGTGGAATTAGTACTTTTGTTAAAGCCGGTTCCTTTAATTTCAGACTGATTCTCACATTGTTCAACAAAATATTCAAAACAGTTCTTGTTACTAATTCCAAGATCTTATTCTTCAGGAATAGGTTGAAGTCTTGAGAATCAAAATAACTGCAGATGCTGTAAATCTGAAATAGAAGCTTGCCTGTTCAGATACAGACAGAAAGTGAAATATCTGAAATTGTTGAATTCAATATTGAGTACTGGCCAATTCTGCTGTTGGTTCTCCATCTGTAATATTGACTCCGTTTTTCTCTCTACACAAGCACAGTCTGATCGGCTGGGTATTTCCTCCAGCTCTGGATTTTGCAGCTTCTTTGCAGAAGTTTTGTATATTTCTTTGCCAATCTCCATTTAAATTTTGACAAGCCAATAGATCTGCCTGATCCACTGATCAGCTGTGTGATCGATTCTAATGAAAGGAGGTTGACCTGAAACATTAACACTGCTTTTGTTTTCCATATTTACCGCTTGACCGGTTGAACAATTAGAGTATTTGTATTTTTATTATTCTGATTAATTTCTGACATCCTTCAAAGTCAACGGTATCTAAATTTAAAAACCTTCTGTTTTGCCTCCCCCTCTGCTCTCTGACACTGAACATCACATTCATTTGATACCACTGGAAAGTTGTTCCCTGAGTTTTAGATACTTTACTGTTCTTATTACTCATCGTTACAGTACATCCAATGTGGCGATTTCTTGTTGGAGCCATCTGACAATAACTGTTGTACATGATCTGACATCTTCATTGACGGAGAAGAAAGATGAGGGGGAAGAAAATAAGACTCCTTTAGAATTGCTGAGAATATCTTCTCTTGTGTCCCCAGCTGGTGGTTATCATTGACCCACACATCAAAGTGGATAAAAACTACTATATCTATTGCGAAGCCAATTCCAAGAAGTATTTTGTGATGGATAAAGATGGGGAGGAATACCAAGGTTATTGTTGGCCAGGTAAGGGAAAAGTTATAACTCTTGAGTGAAGATCAGATGTAAAGATTGACATACCCAATGACCAGATCTGGGATCCACTCATAAAGGTGGAAGTAGGACCAGTTATTCTAAGTGGTCTATGCCACTTGGTACAAAAGTTCACACTGTATATATACACTGAACATAAAAGATTGAGGTGCTTGGGGATGTGCAAGGTTTATGAAAGGTACTGCATGAATATCAGTTCTTTATTTGTGCTGTGTCTCGATTCTTCTCTGGTATTGTGGGAAGAACAGAGCTGTTCTTTCATTTTGTCATGAACACGAGCAGCACTTCATTCTGTGGGAATCGGACTTTACTACACCCAAGTTGCCCTCTGCGCAAGGCTAAACATGCCTGGTTCAAGTGGCCCACAAAGTCAACAACCTGAACACCTGCATGACCTGTTTTTTGGTAATAGGAACATGTTTTTGAGGGAAAAATTACAGACTGCTGGATCACAATAGTTAACCTTATAAACAAGTGTACGTGACTGACCTTGCATTTATGCTATCAAAATGATATAAAAATGCAGCATGCTTTCATTCTATAGAACAGTCTCTTGCTTGACTGTTCTTCATGTCTGACAAGTTATTGCAAATAAAGAATTTAATTATCACTCATGTTTCATGTAAAATATGCCATCAGTACCAGTGCATGCCCAAGTCTTGCTCTGTTCCTAGCAGCCTCAAGAGTCAGTCGGAAATGCAATATCTCAAAAAGAATGAAGTAAATCTCCAGTGTCAATGTTTGAATGGGTTTATTGCGGAAAAACTTTATCTGTTTTTGTGCATTACCAGGTATCTCAGCCTACTTAGATTTCACAAACCCCGTAGTCCGCAACTGGTATGCTGACAAGCATGGATTAGACCAATATAAGGTAATTATCTGAAATATTATTTTCATGCTCATTTTAAAGTCACGAAAGGATAGGAAAACAAAAGACGGAAGGTTTTGATTTGATCTCTTTCTAAGTTGCAATTTTTATATATATTAATTGCTGGCATTTCAGGATACTCAGAAAGGTGGTACTTGCACCATGCACCAGTGATGAGATTTTTTTGCCGTGAGCGCTTCACTTTGCAATATGCCTGACTATATTATTACAATGAAAAATGTGTGTCAATGTTTGTACCATAGAATCCATAGAATCAATGTGATTAAGGCTAGTGTACAAATGTCAGCTAGCTGCAGTGTAGAAACTTTTCTGATCTTGTCTGGACAATTGTGGGAAGTGGAGGACTGATTTGTAGATCAGAAACCAGTGAGATATGGGATAGATAATAATGCTCCAAATTAGAAGACACAAAACAAGTGCTAAGCTAATTCTGGGCGACAAAAAACAAGAGCAAGAGAATAGGGTGCCCAAAATGAAGGGAACCTGAGAAGGAGGCCAAAAAAGGAAGTAGCAAATGAATTGAGAATGGAAAGAGAGAGACAAAGAGGGAGAAAGAGAGGGAGTGAGGGAGTGCACACACTCTAGTGCATATTTGGAACTCCATTGGAATCCATATGAGATTGTGATACTGTTTTTCTTTCATGATAATGCAAAGCAACTGTAACTGTATCAGTTTGAAGAAGGGTCCCGATCTTAAACGTTGCCTATCCATATCGTCCAGCAATGCTGCCTGACTGCTGAGTTACTCTAGCACTGTATTTTTTTTATAGCTATAATGACTTGTCATGTTTCTTTTCATTTCATTTGATTTACTTTTCCTTGCCTTCATGTGAACTGGGTGTAATACATGCTGGTAATTTATAATTGCTCTTCCACTTAAGTTCAGTTTCACCTCCTTAGAGTTCGCGGAGACTGGATTTCTTGAGATACTGAGTAAAATATTGGAAGGCAATGACTGCCTGTAGAATATACTCCTTAGTTAGGGAGTAAAAACTGAGTGGGAAGTTTGCTACTGCATTGAATACATTGTTATGTTGCAGGATTCAACAGACATTCTCTTTGTGTGGAATGACATGAATGAGCCGGCTGTGTTCGGTGCACCGGAGCTGACCATGCCTAAGGATGCTGTACATGCAGGTGGATGGGAGCACAGAGAAATGCACAATCTCTATGGTTTTTATCAGGTAAACTCTACCATTCAGCTGGTTTATTAATAGTTTTTTTTATTGGAAACTGCTAGACTTTACTGATATGGATAATAGAGAAAATACATGCACACATAGAATTAGATTTTCCAATGCATTTTCCTTAATGTATTCAGGTTTTGTGCATTTATGGCCATTAAAATGGGAACTTTAATGCTGAGGATGAGGAGAGTATTAGGTGAGAGATAACCCAGTAAAGCTTGTTAAAGTCTGAGACAATGATACATTATGGGTTAAACTCAGATCAGCTATTGCTGAACCACTTTTGTTTTTTTTGTTTCTCGCACTACTCATTCCCATCAAACGCTATTCCCAATAAATGGTGTGTTGACCAGTTTTTCTGTTTTAAACTACCGTTCCCCACATTGTCAAACCATATTGGTTGTGGTGGTCGGTCAGTTTTTGTTCAGGGAATGTGCAGAATGCTTAGCAGCGTGACGTTTTGACAAATGCGGGGTCTTTGCTCTTGAAATGAATGCTTGCAGTGAATACAAACCAAACCCAGACCTCTTTTTGTCTTGACGGGTTATCATCTCATAAAATGTAGGTGTTGGTCAAAATTATCGTGCCAGAATGTTTCCTGAATCACATAATGTGGTGTCAGGGAGGAGATCTCCAAATTCTTCTCTCCAAATGAGCCAGGATTTCTACCTAAGATTCCTTACCTAAGGTTCTACCCAGGATTGTCAAAGCAGGACTGCCTTGCTCGGCTTAATGTTTCTATTTGCTCTTGAACCTATCACCTCATACAGTGCCTCTATCTTGTCCCTTCTAGAACAGTGCTTCCTTGCCACAGTTGCATGCTTGCATGCTTTCCACCATTGCTTGCTTGTATATTCTCCATTATTTCAACAACTTCCAATTCCCTGGCACCCAACATAGGCTTCCAGTCCTTATACATATCCATCCTCCCTCAGAAAGGCCGTCAGGCCCCCTGCTTCTTTCTAGAACATAGATCCAATCAGCCCTCCTTGCCTAACACTCTCCTCCACCTGGCAGAACATGTTCTCACCCTTAACAATTTCTCTTTTGAGTTATCCCACTTTCTACAAATAAAAGGTATAGCCATTGGACCTCACATGGGCCCCAGCTATGCCTCTAAGCAGTCCTTGTTCCAAGTCTACACAGGCAGCATTCCTGAACTCTTTCTCGGCTACACTGATGACTGCATTGGGGCTGCTTGTGCACCCATGAGGGACTCGTCAATTTTATCAGCTTTGCCTCCAACCTTTACGTGGCCCTCAATTCATTTGAGCTATTTCCATATCCTCTCTGCTATCTTGATCTTGTTGTCTTCATCACAGGAGACAATCTATCTACTGACGTTTACTACAAACCCATGGACTCACACAACTACCTTAAGTACACCTCCTCACACCCTATCTTTTGTAAGAACTATCATTTTCTCTCAGATTCTCCCCCTCCTCTACATCTGTTCACGAGATGAGGCTTTCCACTACAGGATATCTGAAATGTCCTCCTTTTTCAGGAAACCTCCACTATGGTTGACCAAGTTCCCACCGGTATCTCCTCTATATCCAGCTCTTCTGCTCTATTCCACCCTCCCCTAAAAAGAACAGTGGTAAAGCACCCTTAGTCTGTGCCTTCCACCCCACCAGCCTCCACTCCTGACCCCTTTCTACTTTCTGCAGGGACCATTTTTTCCAGGATTCCCTGGTTCACTCATCCTTCCCCTGAAAACATGGGAGGTGTAGCCTGTCCATCACTTCCATCTATGGACCTAAGTAGCCCATCCAGATGAGGTAGAGATTCACCTGATGTGGCGTCCTCTACATCGGTAAGACCAAATGCAGATCACTTTGCTGTGTACCTGTGCTCTGTTCGTGATGGCCAACTTGATCTCTTGGTGTCTAGCCATTTTAATTAATTCCCCTTGCCTTTCCCACATCGACCTATCATTCTCAGGCTCACCTATTGCCAGGGTGAGGGCAAACGCAAACTAGAGGAACAGCACCTTATATTCCACATGGGTAGCCTACAAGCCAATAACAGGTACATTGAATTCTCCAATTTCAGATAACCGGCACCTGCTGTATCCTTTTCTCATTCCTCCTATCTACCCTGGACTCTAACACACCCCATTTCTTCCCTTAGGCCCCTATTACCCTGTTCCTTTCCCCTCCCCCCCAAACTATCCAACATCTACACACTTCTTCCATTGGATCTCTGTTCCCATCTGCCACTATCCCTCCTTATTTGGTACCACTTCATCTTCCTTTCTTATTAGATTCCAGAATCCACAAACTTTTATTCTTCACTTATTACGTCCCAGCAGCTTGCTGTCTCCATTCTTCCCTCTCCCACTTGACCATTATCTCTCAGTCAATTGCCTTCCCAATTGCCTCCACATATAGCTTGCCAGCTCTTTCCCCATTCCTTCCCCTCACCTCTTTATATTTGCTACTTTCCCTCTACTCTTTCAGTCCTGTCAGGTAGCCGATCTGTAAACCTGCCGGGTTCTCAGAAAAAGGACATTTTCATTGGTTTTCTCATATAAAAGCAAGCTGACATTTGTCTTGTTTTGCCTCAGCAAAGGGCAACGGCAGAAGGTCTGATCCGTCGATCTGGAGGAAAAGAAAGACCATTTGTTTTGACTCGGTCCTTTTTTGCTGGATCACAGAGATATGGTTAGTGAAATTGAAAGCATTTAATGGCGATGTGGACTTACTGGCTGATAGTCTAAGCCTTTAATTTCTGTAATTTACAACAGCATTGGGATTGAGAGTGAAAGTTCTTTGGAACTTCATGGATTGTTCATCTAGAGTTAAATGGCTTTACACTTAGTCTTTATAGTTAAGTGGCACTGATTTCTCAAATTTGACATGCTTTACTGAATGCTAAACCCTCTGCTTTTCCAAATGTATCACAGTCTACATGTTCTTTAGAGGATGTTTAAAGTGCTGGTTGTCCCAATTTATGGAGAGAATAGTATAAAGTGAGAAAGCCTTTTTATGCACACAAAGGCTAAGATTAAAATCTGGGTCAAAAACAAATTGTTGGAGGAATTCAGTGGGTCTGGCAGCAGAGGGATAGTCGACATTTCATGTTGAAAGTGTAGGGAGTTAGCCAGTATAAAGAGGCAAAGGGAGGAGTGAAGCAAGGGCTGGCAGGCAATAGGTAGGACCAGGTGAGGAGGGGGTTGACAGGCAGATGGAACCAGATGGGGACGGGGTGGTTGGGCTGAAGGTAGGGACAGAGGCCGGAAGATGATGTTGAAACAGCAAAAGCCTATTAAGGAATGTGTGGTGAAACTAAATGAAGGAAGGATGATGAACAAATGAAACCAGCGGGGAGGAAATAAGAGACCAAGTAGATTAAGTACGTGGATGATGGGCAGATGGAACCATGTGGTGGAGGGGAAAGAGACAGGAAAGGGTGCTGCAAAAAAGAGGGGTGAGACAAAAGAACCTTTAATAGATCAGGAGAGTAATAACACAATGGGTGAGAGTTACCTGAAAATATAAAATTCAGTGTTCATGCTTTTATGTTATAGATTGCCCAAACAGAATGTGGGATGTTGTTCTCCCAGTTTGTGTTTGACTTAACCTTGGCAGTGGAGAAGGCCAAGGATAGACAGGTCGGTGTGGGAGTGTTGACATGGGATGCAACGTTACTGAGCTGCAATGAAGGGAGAAGAATTGGTAAATGTTCCCGTGATTGAAAAGCAGCCAGCAACTTTGTCAGTGACTGGGATCCTTTCCATTGAGAGACTCTTAAGATCTTTCAGGCTGACACTTGTGTTGACCTGTGCACAGTACTCACAAGTGGTGCAATAAGCAGCAGTCCAGACATGCGGGCATAGGAGCCCCTCCCAATATTGAATGCACAGCTACTCATTGGACCCTGCACTCTGAAATGTTCAAGCTCAGATATGGGCACACCCAATTCCATGTATGAGTAGAGATCCGCAGCTCTTGGGGAGGGGCAGTGCTGTCATTTTGGGCTTGCAGTGATCTGGAATTTGCTCCAAGGTCCTTGTGGTGCTGGTACTTTCCAAAAGGTGCCACAGACATGTCTGTCCTTATTATTTCACTACGGTGTGAAATAGTAGATTTACATACAAATCTGAATCTCTGATTCTCAAAGATAGCGGTGAGCTACCTCATTAAATTGTTGTAGTCCTTTGGGTGAAGTTTTTCTGCTGTGAGCTACATTGTCTGCAAAATCAAACTATCTTCTATATACTATTAAAACTGTGTGTGTGTGTGTGTGTGTGTGTGTGTGGGAGTGTGGGTGTGTGTGTTTGTGTCAGATTTGGCCTTTGATTCCTTGCTCCGCCAAAACCACACGCGAAAACTCCGAGATTTTTTCCATTTCGCTAGACATTACACTTTTACATACCCTAACACACTCCTTATTAGATTTAGACATTTTTATGTACACATTTTAAAATAAAATCCATCCCCCCCCCCCCCCCCCACTAACTCATTTTGTCGCCTCCTGCTGGCCAGCCACCATAACGGCTGCTGCCGCCCGGCTCTGCTCCAAAAACGCGACATTTCATTTATTTCGCTAGCGATTTTAGCTGCTGCCTCCCGCCTCTCCTCCACTACCCCTCCCCCCCCCCCACCACGGGCCGGCTCTCTCACGCTGGCTCAAGCGCCCGGCTCTCCTCCAAACACGCCGACATTTTAATTTTTTCGCTGGCGATTTTTACTGCTGCCGCCCGGTTCTCCACCACTACTACCCCCCCCTCCCCCCCTCGGGCCAGCTCTCTCACGCTGGCTCAAGCCAAACATCGGCTCTTCCCCCTCTGCTTTTCGCCGTCCTCTGTGTCTATGCCGTCAAGACGCTAAGGCACGTTCGGGAACCAGACCCCGGGGTCTGAAGCACGTTCGGGATCCAGACCCAACGGGTCTGCACTTGGTCTAGTAAAGTATAAAACTGTGTGCATGGGTGTGTAGAATGCTTAAAAGTGTTATATTTTGTCCTACCGCAAGGTCTTTACCAAGGGCAACTTCCCATCCATGCAGTGAATTCTAATTCCCTGAACTCCTTCAAGCCAAACCCAGACAGTTTTTTTTCCTGCGGGTTACCATCTGTGTTTCCAAAAACTGGTTTTGATCACATAAAGTGCTGATAGTACGTTTTGGTTAGGGAGTTCCAGAATTTAGACCCAGTAGCTCTGAAGGAACACTAATGTATTTCCAAGTCATAATGGTACATTACTTGGAGAGGAATCACCAGGCAGTGGTGTTCCCTAGTTCTGGCTGCCTTTGTCGTTTTTGGTCATGCTGCTATCTAAAAGTAGCCTGGGTGAAAAAGTGCAATGCATTTTGTAGGTTATGCATCATGCTGTTAGGATGCTTGATGGGTCCTAGATACAGCCTTTAATAAGAGGGAAAATGCAGAAGTGTTTTATTAATTAATGTGAACTGTATCATTAACATTAGAAAAATCACTGAATTACTACCTGAACTGCTTTTTATTGCTTCTTTTGTTTATTAGGAGCAGTATGGACAGGAGACAATGTAGCTGACTGGAGTTACCTTAAAATCTCAATCCCAATGCTACTTAATCTCAGTATAACTGGCATCTCATTTTGTGGAGGTAAGAGTCAATGTTGAGAAAAGAATGAATTTGCAATAACATGCCACATTCTCAGATATCTCTCAAGCTTCACAACCAATATGGTTGAAGAGAGTTGTCAGTGTTATTACATTGATGAAGACAAGTGTACAACTGGATCTCACAACCAGCAATGAAATAGCTGATCATTTAGATAGGTCTCATGTTATTAGCCAAGATATCAGAATAATTCTCTTATGGATTGTGCTAGTGTGACTGAATCTTTCAGTTAAACCCGAATGAAGGGACAGGGAATCCGATAGATGTCTTATTTTTTTTTAATGTCCCTGTTAGAGTCAGCTTTAATTACATTTCAGGTCTGTGCAGGGGGATTTGTACTTGTGGACTTGTGAGTGTGGTGCCACTCATCAAGCCATTATAAACTTCAGCCATGGAACATAAAGAATGATAGAAAACCGAAAGTCATTGCTCAAAAATTGGGTGGGTGATGTGCCAGCTGAGCCTCCAAGTCAAAGATAAAACAAGTCTGATGGAGCATCTGAATGGCTTAATCTTCTGTTCAAACTTACTTATACATGCATTGCTAATGTGAGGCTAGAATGTTATAAAACTGAGGTCGTAAATAAAGACATATACTGAAAACACTCAACAAGTCAGGCATGTGGGAAGGAAAACAGAGTTACCAGAGATCAAAGACCCTTCATCAGAGTTGGGAAATTGAAGAAACAATTTATTTTTTATTAGTGATGGTAAGTTAAGCAAATGTAAAGAAGGAAGGGAATATCGCTGGTGGGCCATGCCATCTGTCAGATGAAAAAGCTTAAAGTGTTTCAGCTTTGTAATTGAATATTATCAGGGCAACCCTACAATTTAAAGGGGCAATATCTTGAGATTTGTTCTGTGACCCATTGCTCTGTTTGCCAGTGCAGCAGGGTTGTCACATGGTCAATAATGTATGCAGGGTATGTTATTGTGCGAGTTGGCCTTGGCAGCATTTTGGCCTTGGTGGCATTTTGGCCTTGGCAGTATTTTGGCCTTGGCAGCATTTTGGCCTTGGCAGCATTTTGGCAGTAATTTCCAAGCTGCCTTTCCCCATCTTTTCTCAGAGCTTTGCAAATTAAAAAAAAAACATTAAAGTGATGGAAGTGTCCCAAGCAAAAGGGGAGCGCACTTTGTCTTTTATTCCACCTTTTACTCTTCACAAATATTTGTTATGTCTTCAGCGGACGTAGGTGGGTTTATACAGAACCCTGATCCAGAGCTCCTTGTTCGTTGGTACCAGGCTGGTGCGTACCAGCCTTTCCTGAGGAACCATTCCAACACAGATACAAAGCGACGAGAACCCTGGTTGTTTGGAGAGGAAAATACCAGGATCATCAGGGAATCAATTCACGAGCGATACGCCTTGCTGCCGTTCTGGTATACACTTTTTTACATGGCCCACACCAAGGCAGAACCGGTAATCAGGTAATCAACGCTTCCACTTCCTCCGATAAACAGGGGGTGTTCATCAACAGATACTGATTTACAGTTACGGGAATTGGAAGGTGAGGGGTGGTGATTACATTTTATGAAGATTTTTCTTGACAGATACCTGAATAGAGTAAACCTTTATTTTTACAGACCTCTTTATACTTAACATATATTTGAATTCCAGGCTGGTACATTGTAGAAGGAACTGTTACTCAAATCTCTCCTTTACCTTTCACCTGAAAGTATTGATGTTCTGAGGCATAATTTATTTGACTGCTGACACTTCTCTGGTATCTCAGTTAGAAATTATTAGAGTTTGAGTCTCACAATAACAAACGTTTTTTTTCTGCAATATTTTCAAAGATAAGTCTTTTATAACTATATATTTATTTTTGCCATTGCAAGTTCAAAATACTAAAGGCTGTCTGTTACATTGTTTAATAGAGTATCATTGCACTAATATCAATTTGCAACGATTGTTTGTCAATTTCGATCGTCACCGGATGACAGACTGTTCTAAAGATGCAATACTATCTGATTACTGCAGGATATTTCCGGAGACTTATTTTTTCCCCAAGATGGCTATATTTCTGCGTGTCAATTTCCAAACTATGTTTTTACTGGTTCTCTAGTTCCCGATCAGAAATTGTGTTGTAACCAATTCGGCCCATGTAATATAAATGGGGTTCCCTAATTCATCAATCGCGTGATATCTAATTTGCATTATGGAAATATGCTTTATAATAGAACTACCTGTTCTTTAAAACTGTACCTGGATTTATTTATTATTTTAGCAGTGTATTGCAGCAGAATATAATGCAGAGAATTTGTCTCACTAGGGCTTCTGCAAATTGACAATGAGTGATTATTTCTTGAATGGAGTATTTATTTGAAGCCAGTGTTGATCACTTTAATTCCCAGTTTCAGCATTAAATACAGTAAACCCTCGTTACAATGATCCATAGAAGTGGTGGGGGGGAGGGGCGATGAGGAATGGTGGCCGTTGTTGCCGATTGTCCACCATATCTGAATCAGGGATTATCATTGTACAAGTAGTAGAAACAAGTGTAGTAGAAACAGTAGTAGCAAAGTGTAGGAGTAACTCAGCTGATTAGGCAACATCTCTGGAGAACATGGATAGGTGACGTTTCGAGTTGAGACTCTTCATCAGGCATTCCGGTCCAGAACTGGGCCTGGATCCAGGTGAGAGTTGAGGCGAGGATTGGTCATGGACTGGACCCGCAGATGGCTGGAATATAGTTAAGGCTTGGTGGTGGCAGCAGAGACAGCAATCTCAGTCTGGAAGCAGCCGAGGAAGCTATGTCAGCCGGGGGTGGCATCAGCAGCCCGACCTGGTGGTGAACATTGGTAGGTCCGTCCGCTATAATCGAAGTCCGTAATAAAGAGATACGTAAAAATGAGGGTTTACTCTACTCATAAGTTAAATATAAATCAATCAAAGTTCACCCTGCATTGTCCAAGGAATGATTGGAACACTCACAGACCGAAATGTCTCCCAGTTTCCTGATAATGTGGAACAGCAAATGGAGTAGATGGATATTGATATGTTATTAGTATGCAGGTCTGTGGTGATTGGAATTCAGAGAATTGCCATATCATCTATGTTTGACCTTTGAAAAGATCATTTAGAATATTTTCTACATGGTGAGAACTCTCCACAGATGCTGCTTCATCTGATGAATATTTCCAGCATTTTGTGTTTTTTTCACTGGTGATGTCCTTATGATTTCAGTAAATGATTAGTCATATTTCTTTTCACAGGCCTTTATGGGTGGAGTTCCCTGAGGAGACCAACACATTTGCAATTGATGACGAGTATTTGATAGGTATGTGAAGTCATTAATAACTTGCTTGTTTAGCCAGTGCAATCATAGCCTGTAACTTGGCTAGGTTGTAAAGTGTGAGGATGACAATGGCATGCTTTGAGGTCGTAGATGGGTAAGGTGTACAGACACCTTATAGATGAAAATGAATGCAGAGAACTGATGTATTTTGAAAATAAAGTGATGTGTATTAAATGATATAATTTGAAATCTTGGAATATAGTAGATAGCGATACAAGTTTCTCAGGATGTTTAAAGATAAAATGCATAGAGTCGTGACGACACACGGCTTCAGTCGTGGAGCCATAGAACACAAAATGAAACTTTTTACAATGTCAGAATAAACTAAAGAACTGTAACCAACTCTGAGTGCCATGGTTTATATAGGATGTCAAGGTCATGAAGAGAACACAGAGGAGATTTACTGGAATGGACCAGGTTTGAAGAACTTAATGTGGAAAATAATTAGATAATTACTTCTAAATAAAGCTGTTGGAATCTGAAATAGAGATACATGAGCTCAAAAGGAAAGGGGGGAATGTTCAAGTGTTTATTTGTCATATGCACCGGATGTGAACTGGAATAATGAAATTTGTGTTTGCTGTAGTTTTACAGACACATGAGACGCAACAACAATAACAATATATATGCAATAAATTACCAGTTATGTTAAATAAACTGTACCACGATAGTGCAAAAACCAAAGTACATAAAGCAACCAGGGTAGTGCAAAGTTCCTAGTGGTTTGGTGCTGTGGTAGGGTTGTGCTGGATTCAAGAGCCTGGTGATCTTTGGGAAGAAGTTATTCAAGAATCTGGATTTAATGAGTTCCTAGGCTCCAGTACATAGCAGCAAGAAGAGAGTGTGATGAAAAAAGAATATCTGTCCAAGAATGTAATCTAACAGAAGGAAAGTATTACTTTGAGGAAGGAGGAACCTATAGAAGAAAGAGAATACTGGTTGTTTCTGTCAGATAAAATGTACTTGATATCTGAGGACAAGGTGCAAGACTGTGGGGAAGAGAGCCAAGTTACAGTAGAGAGAAGTGCAGTGCAAGAACAGAACTCATTGAGTTTTAAAGGGTAACACATTTCTTGAGTGTTGGAGATAACATTTTGTGTAAATCTCTTCAAAGCATATAAGATTTACACACATCTTTAATCAGCACATTAACTTGGCAGCATTACAGAACGAGGTGTTGCCAGTTCATCCTGGCTGCTTCAACTAACGGTGCTGGGAATGGGCGTTAGTATAAATGTTATAATGGGGTGGAGTTAGTGATGCTGGCTAAGTGTGATTGATTCACATGCATCATCAATCTACATCCTTCCCCCTAAAGATTAAATGTGGAGAGGAAGCATATTAAACATACTCGCCATACCTGTCTGGTGGTCTACTAACACGGCCCTGAAGGATGAGGCGGAGAGGCTGAAGGTGAGAACCGCACGGGAGAGGATTGTGGTGACCGAGGGGGGAAACATGCGGTGGGTGAAACCCCGTGGTTAGTGGAGACAGATGGACGTGGGGGGGTGCCAGGCATGCGGGGACGGGCGGGAGACATTGCGGAAGGCGGCTGGAACTGGAGCGGCGGAGCATAGGGATCGGCAGGCGGCGGTCGGGGCTCCTTCACAGCAAGCAGGTGTTGTCGACTTTTCCAGTAAACCGCTCCCTCACAGTCCACAAGGTACGATCGCGGCTCATCAGTCGGGCGCACAACAACGCCCAGACGAGAATGTCCAGTTGGAGTTCGTAGACGGACGACCTGGCCCGGCAGTAGAGGCTGGAGTGGTCTGCTGGAACTGTCGTATGACCGTTTCTGGATGTCGTGCTTCTCTTGGAGACGTTGCTGGATAGTGGCGGGCTTCAACACCCGAGGAACCAACTGCTGTTGTGCGATGGGGACCGGAGACCTCGTCGCCCTTGACAGCAGCCGCTGTGCTGGTGACCCCAAGATGCCGTCTCTTGCGATGTTTCTGAGATTCAGGAGATCGAGATAGACGTCAGACTTTGAAATGCGCGCTCCCTCCAGCAAGTGCTTGGTGCTCCTGACAGCGCGTTCAGCGAGTCCATTACTCTGTGGATACTCGGGACTGCTTGTGACGTGCTGGAAGTTCCATCGGTCGGCGAAAAGCTTGAACAAGTGGCTGGTGAACTGTGGACCATTGTCAGTTCTCAGAATAACAGGAATGCCATGGTCTGAGAAATGTCTTTTCAGCTTCCTGATGACCATCACCGACGTGAGGGAGGTAAGTTGGTCAAGTTCAAACCAGTTGGAGAACGAGTCGACCAGAACGAGGTAGTGCTTACCGCACCATTCGAAAATGTCCGCAGCCAGCGAAGACCATGACAGTGCTGGTGGAGGTTGTTGCAGAAGGGGTTGCCGCTGCTGATGAGGTGCAAGATTGTTGCAAGTGGGGCAGGAGGCTACGCGGTCCCGGATGTACGTGGCCATTCCGGGCCAGTAGAACAGATCCCGGGCGCGTGCCAGCGTGGAGTCGGCTCCTGGGTGACCGCTCTGTACCTCTTTGAAGTATTCGTCTTGTAGCGATGCAGGTACAACTACCTTGTGGCCCTTGACGACCACACCATCCTGAACCACCAGTTCATCGCGGACCAAGAAGTACGGCTGCACCTCAGTGGGCGTGTTGGATTGTTTGTCTGGCCAGCCTGTTTTGATGATGGACGAGAGGGCTTGAAACGTATCATCCTTGGCAGTGTGCGCGGCCAGGGTGCGCAGTTGCTTGCTGGAGATTAGACCGACACCGAGAACCGTGAAATTCTCCCGTTCGTGTGGGTGTTGTTCGCAAGATGTTCGAGGGGCACGAGAGAGTGTGTCAGCAACATGCATGTCCTTGCCCTTTTTGTAGGTAATAGAGAAGTCGTACCGCTGCAGCTGCATCATCATGCGCTGCAAACGAGCTGGCGCGGCATGGATAGGCTTGTTCAAGATTGTCACCAGTGGTTGGTGGTCCGTCTCAACCATGAACGTGTTGCCATAGACGAAGTCGTGGAATTTGGAGCAGGCAAAGACGACCGCCAGCAGTTCCTTTTCGATTTGCACGTAGTGCTGCTCCGTGTCGGTCATGGTGCGAGAGGCATACGCGACGGGTAGTAGTGTACCATCATCAGGCGGTTGCAGGCAGGCTGCGCCGAGCCCGAATTTCGAGGCATCGCAGGTGATCACCACCGGACGTTTCAGGTCGAAAAAAGTCAGGGTCGGTGCACTGGTCAGTTTTGATTTCAGAACATCGAAGGCATCCTGATGTTGCTGGAACCATGACCATGCAGTGTCCTTTTTTGTCAGCTGCCGCAATGTGGAGCTTAATTCGCTGAGGTTAGGTATGAACTTTCCGAGATAGTTTACCATGCCCAGGAAACGTTGCAGGCCTTTCACGTCAGTGGGTGCAGGCATTTCTGTGATGGCAGAAGTCTTCTTCGGATCCGGTTTGAGGCCGTCAGGGGTGAAGATGTGGCCGACATAGGAGACCACTGGAACCCTGAACTTGCACTTGTCAGGATTGAGCTTGAGGTTGATCTTGACAGCACGCTCCAGAATGAGCCTGAGATTGTGGTCATGTTCCGCCGCGTCTTTGCCATAGACAAGAATATCATCGACAATAATGGCACAAGGCAGACCCTTGAATAATTGCTCCATAGTTCTTTGGAAGACTTCACTGGCAGAGTTGATCCCGAATGGCATTCTTAGAAACTTATATCTGCCGAATGGGGTGGCAAATGTGGTAAGGTTTGATGACCTCTTGTCCAGCGGTATCTGCCAGAATGAGTTCTTTGCATCTAGGACGGAAAATAGGGTGGCCGTTCCGATCTTTGCTGCAACATCCTCTACTGTCTTCATGGGATGGTGCGGGTGCTTAATGGCAGTGTTCAGGTCTTTTGGATTAATGCACAGGCGGATTTCATCCTTTCCCTTCTTGACTGTGGCAATCATGGTTGAGACCCAGTCGGTGGGGTCGCTGACGGCTTCAATTACGCCTTTGGAGACCATGTCCTTCAGCATAGAGTGAACCCTGTCAGTCATGGCAAATGACAATCTGTGCGGGTTTCGGACTACGGGTGTCACATCGGGGTCAATAGTAATCTTGTAGGACACGGGTAACTTGCCTAGGTTGTTGTCGAAAAGACCAGGGAAGTCACAGTGGATCAAAGGAAACTTGCAGTTTGTGGACAGTTTTATCAAAGGAAATCAGCCCCAGTTCCTGACAGGCACGATTGCCAAGCAGGGTAACCGAATTAATGTTCAACACATGGAAAGTCAATTCCCTAGTTGTTTTCTTCAGTACACATTTCAAGTTGGTTTTGCCCAGAGGAACTAGCACCTCCCCACCAAAAGCATGTAAAGTGGACGCGTCCTTGACAAGTGGCTCGTTAGCCCTGATCCTGTTAAAAAGGTTGATTGACATTGTGTTGACTCTCGCCTCCGTATCCAGTTTCGCGCCAAAAGCAACATTGTTTACAGATATTGTCACTGTAGGATCAGAGTTCTTGGCAGCAGCATGCTGTAACATGTAAACAGTAGGGTCGTCTTGCGAGTCAAATGGAATATATTCGGGGGCGGCTTCGAGCTGGAAATGGGGAGTCAGTATGTTGCTGTCTCGTTGCAAGATATTGAGTTTAGACATGGGACTGGGCGCATTCTTTCCTCGGGCCCTGATAGCAGCCCGACAGGCTGAGGCAAAGTGATTTAGCTTTTTGCAGTAATTGCAAGCCTTCCCGAGGGCGGGGCAGGTGGATTGCCTGTTGTGTAGATAGCCGCAGTTAGGGCATTTCTGTGGAGGACCGCTGAGAGCTGCCTGGCTAGCTTGGGTCTTAAATCGGCTGTTATCTGTGTATGTCCGCTGCCTAGTGAGGCCCGTCAGATTGATGGTATTGCTTTCATGCGGAATGTCTATAGGATCAACAAGTTCAGCCGTTCTGCATGCATGCGCCGCGTCATCTAGCGATAACTCTGGCCATCTCAGGAGCTCTGATCTGAGCTTTTGATCGGTGATACCATTCACTAAAATATCCCTCGTTAACTGATCAGTCAACTGATCCACTGGCATTTCCTGAAATCGACTACGTTGGGCTAGATACATTAAAGAGGAAATAAATGAGTCCACTCGCTCCCCGGGAAGTTGGCGACGAGAGAAAAACCTTGCCCTGTCCAAAATGTGATTTGAGGGCAGGTCACAGATCTGAGCCAGTTTACGCATCAAAACATTAGGGTCAGCGGGAGACTCCGCCGGTGTAATTACCTGGTCATTGGCATCACGGACAGCCGGAGCATAACGGAATGTTCTGGATCGACGAAGGGCACCAGGTCCCGCAAGGTTGAGCAGGAGAGAGGCCTTAACAGCATCTGGTTCATTTTGGTGTACAATGTTCATGTAGTGCTGGTAATCAATTTCAAACGTGGCCCAGCGTTCGCTGATATCGGCATCAAAGACAAGAGGCTCAGGCTTCCGACAAGAAGTAGCCATCGTAAAGTAAAGCAAAACTCACAAAAGATAAAATAAAAAAACGTTATACAAGAGGAGTGGGTAGGACCACTTCTGACGCCATGTAAATCTCTTCAAAGCATATAAGATTTACACACATCTTTAATCAGCACATTAACTTGGCAGCATTACAGAACGAGGTGTTGCCAGTTCATCCTGGCTGCTTCAACTAACAGTGCTGGGAATGGGCGTTAGTATAAATGTTATAATGGGGTGGAGTTAGTGATGCTGGCTAAGTGTGATTGATTCACATGCATCATCAATGTGTGATTGATTCACATGCATCACATGCATCACCAACATTTTGCACAAGATGTTTCTCAATAAGTAATGCATTTCAGGATATCACATACTAAACTGGACATATGTGAAAAATGGCAGGGACAGAGGGATCTTGTCCTTAGCTCACTGAAAGTTGTTGCACAGGTCGATGGGATGGTAAAGAAGGTACATAGTATTGATACCTGAGTGGGCTGATGCATTGAGTATAAGAGTTGGAACATTGTGTTGCAAATTGAAATCATGTCATAGGAGCAGAATTAGGCCATTCGACCTATCGAGTCTACTCCATCATTCCATTATGGCTGATCTATTGGTCAGATATTGGTTGGACCACACTTGTGTACAGTTTTGGTCACCACATTACAGGAAGGATGTGGTAGCAATGGAGAGAATACAGAAGGGATTGACTGGGATGTTGCTTGAAATGTGGGCTGTAGTTATGAGGAGAGATTGGATAGGCTGGCTTCATGCTCACTGGAGATACTGTTTTATATGCTATCCAGTCAAATCATACCATACGCGAGTACAATCAAACTATACACAAGTAGAACAGGTAGTGTAATGGGCCTGTCCCACTTAGGCGACTGCAGGAGACTATGCGGTCGCCACATGTTTGCGGGTGGTTGCCAGGTAGTCGCCTTCATGGTCGTGAGGAGTTCCCGCATTCTGGGAACTAGTTGCGGCCTCATTATGGTCGCCGTGAATTTTTCAACATGTTGAAAAATTAGCGGTGACCAGAATGAAGCCGCCTTGGAGAGTAGCGAGAATCCTCGAACCGTAGGTACAGTGGTAGTGGGTTGCCAGGAGGTCGAAGGTTCTCGTAGGTTCTTGTAGGTTGTAGCCAGTGCTGACTGGTGAATTTCATTGGCTCATTGGGAAAAAAAACATAAGCAGTAGTTTTCAGAACCAAGGTTAACCGACGTTTATGTCTGCCGAGCTTCACAGCCATGTATCTCTGGCTTCTTAAGAGTTGTCTCACTCCTCCTCCCCACCCTTCTTCAAGGACTTATGTGACACTTCCCGTGCACTGTGCTTTCACCTTCTAAATTCCTGAATCTAATGGTATGTGCTTTCAAGCCTTTCTATCTTCTGCCTGATAAGAGAAGGGAGAAAAGCAAATGATTGAGATGTGAGTGATCTTTGATAATGTTGGCTGCTTTGCCGAGGCAGTGTGAAGTGTAGATGGAGTTAATGGGGGAAAGCTGGTTATGTGGAACAAACTGCCAGGGAAGTTAGTGGTGGCAGATACAAATAGTGCTTAAAAAGCATTTGGGCAGGTACCGACAGTAAAGACTTAGAGGGATACAGGTCTAATGTAGGGATTAGTCTGGATAGGCATCATGGTCAACTTGGACGAGGCAAGCCGAGAGGGCCAGTTTCTGTACTGGATGATCTCTTACTGTGATTTGCTGCAGGGGTACAGTAGAGATTTACCAGAACAATAAATTGCTAAAAGGGTTAAATTATGAGGAAAGGTTTCTTCCTTTTGGCAGTGACAAGGGTACTGCAGCATAGGCTCCTGACTGAGGTAAAGAAAAACTTATTTTCCCACAGCGCAATGTGAATACAGAATGCATTATCACAGGCAGTAGTTGATACAAATAGTATGGATGCATTTAAAATAGAGCCCAGCACACAAAGGTCTAGACTGAGCTCATTTTTTCCTAGATGGAAGGAGTCTGAGGGGTGACCTGATAGAGGTATGTAAAAGTTATAAGATACACAGAGGGTAAATATTCAGAATCTTTCTCCTACGATTGGGTTACCAAAAACAAGAGGGATAGTTTGAGGTAAGAGGATGCTGTTTTAGAGGAGATTTGAAGAGAAAGTTATTTTTCACAGAGAGGTTGATATCAGGAATTCTTTGCCATAGGAGGTGATAGAATCAGATATAATCACAATATCTAAAATACATTTAGACAGGCACTTGAATAGCGAAGGCATGGAAAGAAATGGACATAATGTGAGAAAATTTGATTACTGTACATGGCCAAAGAGGTTGACAAGGACAAAGAAGTAGCCTGATACAGTAAGATGGGAGGAGACATGTTAGGTTGAATACCCTGTTTCCAGGGGTGAAAGTGACTCAAATTTCTTACGGCAAAATACACAGTGCGGAAGGAATTCAGCGAGTCAAACAGCATCTGTGCAGGGAATGGGCAGGCTAAGTTTTGGGTTTAGGGAGAGTATATTGCTTAAAATTGGGGATTTCAATGTTTTTACCATTGGGTTGTCAGCTACCCAGGCGGCTTATGAGGTGCAATTCCTCCAGTTTGAGTGTCAAGTGTGGCCTCACTCTGGCAATGGAGGAGTCCCAGGACAGAAAGGTGGAAATGGGAAAAGTGGCTTTAAATGGTCATCAACTGGGAGACCCAGCAGGCAAGCAAGAGTGCAAGTTCAAAACGGTTGCCTAGTCTATATTTGGTCTCACTGATGTAAAGGAGGCCACATTGGAAGCACTGAATGCAGGAGTCGACGTTTGAAGAGGTGCACATGGACCTCTGTCTCACTTGAAAGGGCTGCTGGGGTCCATGATGAAAGTGAGGGAGGAGGTGTAGGTACAGGTGTTATATCTCCTGCAGTTGCAGAGAAAAGTACCTGGGGAGGGATTTGGTTGGGTGGGAAGGGATGAGTGAAACAAGGAGTTGTGGAGGGAGTGATCTATGTGGAAAGTGAAAATAGATGGCCATGGGAAGAATGGCGGTGGGATCACATTGAAGATGGCGAAAATGTCAGAGAATTAAGACATCAAAATGCTTCTTTGCTGAATATTTAATGCAACTTGGACATATTTCCTTCAATATAGAAGAATAAGGAACGATATAATTGCATGTTTCAGTGGTTGAAGTTGATAAAGTTAATTTATTTCCTCTGCTGATAGTAGGTCAAAACAAGGGATCTTAGCCTTAAAGATGGAGTTAAACTATTCAAAGATTTTTAAAATAATTTACTGATTTTCCGGGATCTGGGTATTACTGGCAAGACCAGCATTTTTTGCATATTCCTAATTAACCTTGAGAAGGTGCTGGTGATCCGACTTCAAGAAACCCTGCAGTCCTGTTTTGTGAAGGTGCCCCTTATTAGGTAAGAAGTTCCAGATTCTCTACGTAAGGAACCAACAATATGTTTCCAAATCATGGTGGTGTGCAACTTGGAAGGGGAACCTGCAGGTGGTGGTGGTCCTATTCATCTGTTGCTCTTGTCCTTCTTGGTAAAGATCATTGGATTGCTAGGTGCTGTCAGAGTAATTGCCCTGCATTTGCAGATGGTACACATTGCAGACTCTGAGCACCAGTGGTGGAGAAAATAAACGTCAGGATGGCTGTTGCGGTGCAAGTCAAGTGCCTTGTTTTGTCCTAGATATTTGTATTCAGATTTGGATTTGTTCATTTCATATACACCAGAATGCAATGAAATTCCTTATTCATATGAAGCTAAATACAACAACATATACAATGACCAGTGCAAAACAGCAGAATAGTGCAAGATCGTAGTGCAATCCAAAGTAGTGCATGAAATATGAAGTAAACTTAAGAATATGTGGCAGCACCTCTGGGTAGGGGATGTGAAAGAGGTGATTGGTTCAGGAGTCCGATGGCAGAGGGGAAGAAGCTAGCCTTAATTCTGTATGTCCAGGCTTTCAAGCACCTGTAACTTCTCCCAGTATGTGGTAGTGAGAAAAGAGAATGTCCAGGCATCCTTGACGTTTCTTCCAGCCTTCATTGATGCAACACGCCATGAAGATGGAGTGGATGGAAGGAAGGAACGAACAAACCTGTAATGGATTGGGCTGTGTTCACCATTTTCTGCAGGTTCAAGTGTCAAGAACAGAGCAGTTACCACACCAAGCTGAGATGCATCCCACCAGAATACTTTCTATTAGCTCATCTGTATATGTTTGAGACAGTCCTCGTGGATATGCTCAATCTTCTCTGATGCCTGAGAGAATAAATGCACTTTATTGATGCACTTTCTTGATTACTACATCAGTGTGAAGGGATCAGGATAGGTTGCTGATAATATGGATGCCCAGGAACCTGAAGCTGTTGAACATCTTTACAGAAGCTCTGTTGTTGAGGACAGAGTTGTGTTGACTCCGCTCCCCTGCTTTCTTAAATCAACAACCAACTAACCTTCAGGACTAGGTTGTTGTTCTGACACCACAACTCAAAGTACCTGATCTCTTTCCTGTATTCTGTCTCATCATTGTTGATCTGGTCGGCAACAGTGGCATCATCAGTGAAAAAGATCGAGTTGGTGCTATATTTGGCCACACAATTATGAGTAAATAGGGAGTAGAACAGGAGACTGAGCACACTATTCTGAGGAGTATCAGTGTTGACGGTTGGGGTGGAGGAAATGTTACGACCAATTCTAGCTGACTGAGGTCTGGCAGTCAGGAAGATTTCAGTAGTTACAGATGGAGGTGCCACAGCCAGGGTCCAGGAATGTAGAAATGAGCTTACTCGGTATTACAGTGTTGAAGGCTGAACTATAGTTAATGAATAATATCCTGACATAGTGTTCGTATTGTCAAGGTGATTCAGATCTGAAAGTTGTGCAATGGAGATGAGTCTTCCATAGAAGGTAGACAAAAATGCTGGAGAAACTCACCGGGTGAGGCAGCATATATGGAGCAAAGGAATAGTCTTCCATAGACCTATTTTTCCAGTGCGCACATTGTAAAGATTGTCCGGAAGACGGAGTAGATGTGAGCCACTACCAGTCTTTCAAAACACCTAAATATCGTCAATATTCGAGCTACTGGTGCCAGACTTTGAGACAGGTCACTTTACTTTTCTTGGATACTGGAATGAATGAAATTTCCTTGAAGCAGATGGGGACAATAGACTGTTGAAGTGAGAGGTTGAAGATATCGACGAAGACTGTGGCCAGTTGATTGGACTACAATTTCAAAGCCCGTCTTGGGACTCCATCCAGGCTCTAGCCTTTAATGGTATTCAGGCCATGACACAGTCACTCCGCATTCACTTAATTGAATTGAACCTCTAGTTTATTCTCGAATTCTTTCTTGGCTTCCCTGATAGCATTATAGAGATCATACTTGGCCTTCTTTGAAAGCCTCGGATCTGGACTTTAGCAGAGAATATCCCGAACATTCAAGATATTTGGTTTGGAAAGACGGGAATTCATTCAAAAGTAAAGTCAATACAGCTGACTGTGCTGCACTGTTATTGAGTGAAGATAAAAAGATGTGCGGAGGAGATTGAACTGTAAGGCAAGGGAAAGGTCAAAGGACTGGAAATAAGTCCTGAGGTAGCTTTAGGACAAAGCCTTGGAGGCACTTGCAAATGTGGATTTGTTTTAACATCACTCCACAGGGGCAAGATGAGGGAGTGCGGTCAAGAGACAGACTAGGTAATTGAGGTGATGTGGATAGATTTAGAATAATTAGTATTAGAACTGGAAATTTATGTCTAGTTTAGGGTGACTAAGGACTTTGGAGAACGATGATGGTGTCAGCAGAAGTAAAGTATAGACAGCTCTGGATAATGTTGTTGCCTGGGTGACAATTAGAATGTGTGGGTAGCCATGTGTTAACCATCCTTTTATCTCTGGAATTTGTACAAAACAAAATCAGGCAGATCATTTTAAGAAACAACCCTGTTTTCAGCTGGTGCAAGTCCTCCACATCAAATTAAGTTCAATAATGTTTACCTGATTCTGAGACAAAATTGCTGTCTGGGAGTTGATATTAAAGGGAATTTCATTCAGAGATAATGGAATATGGCAGGGTATGGTATGAAGCCACCAAGAATTAAGCCCTCTTGGTGAGGGACATGTTGTAATTTTCAGTTTAGCTCAGAGTCCTTGATGTCAACATTAACTATTAAATATAGAACAGCTTTTTCCCTTGAGCTGCCACTGTACAATTTAATCATGAAAGGCAACTGCCTATCCTCTAACTTTAAACTGGTTCTAGTGCATTGAAGAGAGATATCGAGAGCTTCACTAATTGATTGAAGTGAGTAGATGTAATTAGGAACACAGAGTCACAAAAAACTGCAGATGCTGGAATCTTGTGTGGAACATAAAGTGCTGGAATAACTCAGCGGGTCGAGCAGCATCTCTGGAGGACACAGATAGAAGACGTTTCGGGTCAGGACCTATCTTCAGCTGTAATCAGGAATGTTGATTCCCTGAAACATTCATCACACTAACACCAGGAAAGGCTGTCCCTCTGATAGGGTGGAAGTGGTTGTGGGGGGATGGTCTCGACCCTCTGGGGATGAATGGTAGGGGCAAGAAATTCTGATGGGGATGTGGAAGAGTAACCCTGTGATAGGGACTACAAAGAGTCTCCTCCTCTTAATGGGTCTGAAGAGAGTCTCTTCCTCCTGATGAATAGGCTGCTTCCATTTCTTGATGGGATGGGAGTAGAGGGACCCCTCCTGGGAAGAGAAAAGTATGAAAACACGGCTTATCAGAGTTTCAGTCTGTTAAATTAATGAAACGAATATGGCTTTATTAATTATTGAAATCTGCAGGAGAAGCCCTGCTGGTACATCCGGTGACTGAAGCGGGGGTGACAGAAGTTAGCGTGTTGCTTCCTGGAAAAGGAGAGGTGAGTTTAACATTACAGGGATGACTCTTTTATCTCTTTAATTGTCACAAAAAATACATGGAATTTAAAGCAGAGAAATAGGATAATGTTAATGTCCAACAATACTTGTCTCCTTTCACTCCTTTAACCATTCTAAACAGCATAAAGAGCCTGTCCCACTTACGTGACCTTTACAGGCGACTGCCAGCACCCGTCATAGGTCGCCAAAATTTTCAACATGTTGACAATTTAGCGGCGACCAGAAAGACGCGACAACTCTTTGGAGACCTCTCACGACCATAGGAGACCTCTCACGACCACACAGGCTGTATGGTCTTGAGAGGTCTCCTATGGTCGTGAGAGGTCACCCGCGACATGTTGCCAGGGGTTGCCTGTATGGTCGTGAGACAGGTGCCGGCAGTCGCCTGTAAAGGTCGCGTAAGTGGGACAGGCCCTTTTTATGCACGTCCATTCTTTTAGTACTGACTTACTTTCCTCTAAAGTTCATTTCTGCTAGTCACCAGAAATATTCCATGTGGCAATGATCTCCTCATTTAGCAAAGAATAATGAAGAGTAAAAATAAATAACTACAATATTTTTGAGACTGAGAGTAGCTTATTTTGATGGGTACATGCTCTGCTTAAAATTTCCAGTTTTTTCTTGTGGTCACTCCCACCCCACCTCCCACACACACTTCGTAATTCACAGCACTTTACCAGAGTGAGGGGAATACAGAGGACAATGTCTTTTTAGGGAGGTTAGGATACAATAGATATGCTTGAAGAAGCCAAAAAATGTTGGAATGGGGCCCATGTTTCCAATAGAGCAATTAGGAAAACCTTCACTGCCTGTCAGTGACAAAAGCAAAAGGTAAAAGCTTCACCAAATCAGGTGTATTAGCACTGTACAGTTCTGGAAGGGATAGTGATAAAAGCTAAAAGTGCCAATGAGCCATCTCCTGTAATTGCACAGGAATGAGCTGTAGGAAGGGAGCAGGTGTTGGGAGATGTAAGAGCAACAGAACCTTCAATTATGTCTATTCCATTTTCCATAATTCTGTTCCCACTTGTTCCTCTCTACCTGGACTCGAGACGTTCTCCTTGTCCTTATCTTCCAAGCCACCAGGCTTCACATTCATTGGATCCTACCTGTAGATATACTGTATCTTCCCTGCCCTGAAGATAGACACAAAAAGCTGGAATAACTCAGTGAGTCAGGCTGCATCTCTGGAGAAAAGGAATAGGTGACATTTCAGATCGAGACCCTTTTTCATTGACGTGCTGAGTTCAGCTTTTTGTGTCTATCTTCGGTTTAAACCAGCATCTGCAGTTCCTTCCTACACATTTCTTCCCTGCACCTTCCTTTTAGCTTGCTGAAGGAACCATTCATTGCCTATCCCTGACCTTGAGATGATCTGATTCACTCTTCTATTTCCACCAATATATATTCCCTTTTCCCACAGCTATATGCATATAATTGCAGAAAAGTAACATATCTTTTTATTTACCCAAACATTTTTTCCACGGTCTGAAGTGATGTACTTGTATTTATTCTGATTGAGTGTACAGCATTTGCTGTTGACAGAGTGGTTCCCAAATCTGAGAACTGATAGGCCGAACACTTCTATTGAGTAAAGGGGAAACTAAGAACTGCAGATGCTGGTGTACAAAAATAATACAATGTGCTGGAGTATCTCAGTGGGTCAGGCAACATCTCTTCACATCCATCGTGCCCTCCCTCCTCTCTTCTCAGCTCCTGTTTAGCGTCCCACTCTAGTTGCATACAAAGGAAGTTCTGATTTATTAGTTACTGTGTAATCATATTTGCTTGACGACTTTCTTGAAATTATAGACTTTAGCATTGATGTTGACAATTTTTTTAACCATACATTTTGTTTCATTTAAGGTATGGTACCATCTTGAAACATTACAGCGGTTTAATGGTGATCAGATTCTTCTCAAATCTGTAACTCTGGACAATGTAAGTATCCAAGTTGTTCCAAGCTATATACTAGTGGAGCTTTTTTAACTTCAGCAGTTTGAAGATAATTCAGCATGGAATCTAACCATTATTATCTTCAGGATCATTTTTTACAATAGTGGGGCAGGTGCTGCTGAGGGTGGGATATTATCCATTAACCTCTGTAGCCTGTCAGGTAGAGAGGTCTCAGCATGAATTGAAATGTAATACCAGCAGAGAAGATAGTACGAAACATTACTCAGCCATACTTAGTTTGCTCATTTAAGATTATGCCTGGCTCAAAAAAAGGTTATTGTGGACGGCAGTTCCCTGTAATGAGGGAACTTGAACATTGTTTAGGATCAGTGCTCCATATCCCTATCCATGATAATATTTACAATGTGCATTTTTCTGAATACTTATGGTTCACAATGCCATTGCATCTGTTTAGACATAGACGACAGGGAGATAACACTGGGTTGTATATTAAATATAGCGTATTCTGAAAACTGATACTAGCTCAAAAGAGACTCGTACAGAAGAAGGGTTTCGGCCCGAAACGTTGCCTATTTCCTTCGCTCCATAGATGCTGCTGCACCCGCTGAGTTTCTCCAGCATTTTTGTGTACCTTCGATTTCCCAGCATCTGCAGTTCCTTCTTAAACACAGAGAATCATACAGCACAGGACATGATCATTCATTCTGCTGTGCCTGCGTCAGTTCTTTGTAAAATTCAACTAATTTAGTCCCTTGCCCCAACTTTACCCTTTCTGTAAATTTGATTCTTTTTAAATGCATGTCCATTAGCCATTCGAACTCCCCATTGGATTGCAACCTTGTCGTGGTCGGGGAGCTTGTGTGTCTCAGTGACCCGTAGAGCTATGCCAGTGGGAGATTCGCCTCCTCTTAGGGTCTCCCATGCTGGAAAGGTCAAAGGGTAGAGGTGAGACGAAGAGCGATCCACTGGTCCTCCAGGTTGGGGGTTGAGCACAGGGCTAACAACCCTGTCTCTTAAAACAAATATGTTACGAAAACAGCAACTGAAGGAATCAACATGACTGGGCGTGATGGACTTCCAGGGCTATTGACAGATGCTAGGATGAATGGTAATGGTGAAAGAGAACCAGACAGCATCCCAAGAATAGCCCTGCACTGGACACCGGAAGGGAAAAGGAAAAGAGGGAGACCCAAAACCACCTGGTGTCGAACTGTAGAGGAGGAAATGGCACACAGCCTAGAAAAATATCATGTGATAGGAGCAAAATTAGGCCAATCGGCCCATCAAGTCTGCTCCGCCATTCAATCATGGCTGACCTATCTCTCCCTCCTTTCCCTATTCTCCTGCCTCCTCCCCATAATACTTGATACCTGTACTAATCAAGAATCTATCGCTGCCTTAAAAATATCCATTGACAGCCTCCACAGCCTTCTGTGACAAAGAATTCCACAGATTCACCCTCTGACTAAAGAAATTCTTCCTTAGGAAAGGAAAGATCTGCTCTTTCCTTTAAATTATTTTTGAATTATTTTAGATTCATAGCCTCTGGTTATAATTCCAATTTGCAGAGGAAACATATTTCCATATTCCACCATAATTGTTGATTATTTGTAATACCTCTTGTGGATTTCCCTTTAATTTTCTTGACAATAAAGATAATAGTCATAGTCTCTCTAATCGTCTCAAACCCTCTTCAAGGATTGGCCATATTTAACTAAAAAATGCAGAATTAAACACATGATTTCAGTTAAGATGCAAACAGGGACATAAAAATGTACATGGCTTATTAACATTAGTATTCAGTGCCCCAATTTGCAAAGTCCAATATCCAATAGTTCTCTCAACTTGGCCTGCCATTCTGGAATATTTGTGTATCTGCATTCTTGGATCCCATTCCTCAAAATGGAGCTAATTGAGATAATACTGTCACTCCATATTGTTCCTCAGAATGAGTGTTACTTCACTCCAAAGCCCAAGCAATTTTACCAGCAATGTACTATCCTTTTCACCACTGATCCTACAACCTTGAGAAGTCTGCCACTTTAAGTTTCGTATCAACTGCAGACTTTAAATGGGATGCATGTGCATCCCAATGTGTAATGTTGTAAAGCCTTGCTACCTGACCTCATCTGAATGGAACTATGTTGAACTTGGGTTGTATCAGGCTAATTTCTGATAACACATTATTGTTTAGCTCAGGAGGTGCCGTCTTGATTTTTAAAATTCAGAATATGATGATTTGCCTGGTATTTATTACTGCACGTGTCTTAAGTTCTTGTTCAATATTTAATGTTTCATCCTCAAGCAGATAATGGACAATAGACAATAGGTGCAGGAGTAGGCCATTCGGCCCTTCGATCCAGCATCGCCATTCAATGTGATCATGGCTGATCATCCCAATAGCATGCCTGAAATTGTTATACTTATGTTGGGGGCTAGATAAAAATTCCAGGTACTTGGGTTTGGGCCAGCTTTGGATTGCTTGTGGTCATGTTGCATTGGATTTTAATTTTTGCCGAAGCAGATCTCTATTTTGTATTTTATCAACTATCTGTTAACCGTCCATTTGTGGCCATTTTCTGCACAACCTTTATTCTCTTCCTGATGTTCTTTTACAGAACATTGTTGGGTTATTTTTTATTCCACGTTGGCCTACCCTTCTCCATACAATTAGTGAATTTTATCTTTTATGATGATCTCTTGTAGTTTTCATTGGCATAAAGGATGCTAAGTCTGATTGGTCAGTAGCTTATAATTTGCCCTTTTCTTTTTGTGACAAGAAATTGTATTCACATTGCAGACGCTGGGACTCTTTCCATGTCCAAGGATGATTGATAGAATGTTGTCAGAGCTTCTGCTCTGCTCACTGATGTATGGTGCATTTACTCTGGTCCAGTTGGCTTGTAAAATACTGAGAGACAGCAGTCAAATTAACAGTTCAAAAGGACCAGCCAGATAGATAGCATGGGCTGCAATGTTAGGTCACACGCAGGGTACCCCATAGTTTATGATTCATCTCCTAACAGCCCAATGCACCGTCTACAAGACAAAGTTCAGAGTCATGATAGCGTATTCTCCACTTAACTGAATGAGTGCAGTTCCTGCAATTCTCAGGAAAATCAAGAACTCGCAGGAAGCTCAACAAAACAGCCTGCTTGATTGGCACCCCATCTTCTACCATAAACAACCATTCCTCCATTACTGCCACACAGTGGCTGCACTATGCACTGCAGCTAGTCACTTAGGTTATTCCAGCAGCACATCTTAAAGCCATGACCTTTACCATCAGTAATGACAAGGAGAAAGGTGCACGTTCACTTGAAAATATATTGCCACTCTTTCATTATCACTGATTCTAAATTCACCTTCAAACAACACAAAATGCTGGAGTAACTCTGTGGGTCAGACAGCATCTCTGGAGAACATGGATAGGTGACGTTTCTGATCGGAACCCTTCTCCAGCACCTTCACCTCTAGAATGCTATTTATGAATAGAATGCTATTTATTGTCATTCAAACCTAGGCTTGAACGAAATATCATTACTACAGTTTTTTAAATTACAAAAAAAACCAAGACCCACACTTAACACAGTTTACATAAACATCCATCACAGTGAGTCTCCAACACCTCCTCACTGTGATGGAAGGCAAAGTCTTATCTCTTCCCTTTATTCTTCACCCGCGGTCCAGCAGTCCAACTGCAGCGTCTAGGCGAACTGGGGCTCCGGTGTTAAAGCCCCCGGCGGACGATGGTAAGTCCTGTGGCCATTTAGCCACGCCGGGCGATGTTAGGCCCCGGCTCCGTGTCCTTTAAACCCCGCGGTTCAAGCAGTCCAACCCGCAGCCCAACTGCAGCGTCTAGGCGAACTGGGGCTCCGATGTTAGAGCCCCCGGCAGACGATGGTAAGTCCCGTGGCCGCTAACCCGCGGCGGGCGATGTTAGGCCTCGCTCCGTGTCCTTTAAACCCCGCGCGTCCAGCGGGAGAAGTTGCCGTTGCGGGAGCTCCCAAAGCCGTCTCCCACCAGGGACCTGGAGCTCCCGATGTTCCTGTCCACCGGGCCCGCAGCCGGTGCTTCAGAAACTCCAAAGTCGGGTCGCAGCCAAGCGCCACCACAGCTCTCCCCGCTCCAAAGTCGGCCAGCTCCGCGATGTCAGGTCCCAGGCTCCACGATTGGAACCCTCAGGTTGGTCCCGGCCGGAGGCCGCCGCCGGCTCCACAATGTTAGGCCCAACGACATCGGAGATCCGACAGGGAAAAAGTCGGGTCCCCGTACAGGGAAGAGATTAACGGTTTCTCCAACATCCCCCCCCTCCACCCCCCACATATACACAGCTAAAAAATAATAAAAACTAAGCTCAAGACATACATTTAACAAGACAAAAAAAATTTAAAAAGACGGACGACTGTAGTTGAGCCGCTGCGGTTAGGCGCCGCCACTCTACAGTTCTACTGTTAGTTTTCTTCTGAAAAGGAGCTGCACATTTTACTTGTTGAGACGTCTGTCATTTCCCCAGGCAGATCTGTTGATTGTCTGCAATGATCCAACTAAGTAAGCTTTCCTGCCACAATAATGCCGGGCAGTCACGGTGGCACAGCTTGCAGCGCCAGAGAAGGTTCGATCCTGACTATGGGTGCTGTCTGTATGGAGTTTGTACGTTCTCCCCGTGATCTGCGTGAGTTTTCTCCGAGATCTTCGGTTTCCTCCCACACTCCAAAGACATACAGGTTTGTAGGTTGTGTTAAAGAAGGAACTGCAGATGCTGGAAAATCGAAGGTACACAAAAATGCTGGAGAAACTCAGCGGGTGCAGCAGCATCTATGGAGCGAAGGAAATAGGCAACGTTTCGGGCCGAAACCCTTCTTCAGACTGATAGGGGGTGGGGAGAAGAAAGGAAAAAAGGAAAAGGAGGAGGAGGAGCCCGAGGGCTGGGGGAGGGAAGGAGACAACCAGATGGCTGATGAAGGGGAGGGGACAGCCAGGGCTAGCAGAATTGGGAGAATTCAACGTTCAGGCCACCAGGATGTAGACTGCCCAAGCGGAATATGAGGTGCATTTCCTCCAATTTACGGTGTTGCTCGCTGTGGCCATGGAGGAGACCCAGGACAGAGAGGTCAGATACGGAATGGGAGGGGGAGTTGAAGTGCTGAGCCACCGGGAGTTCAGGTTGGTTATTGCGGACCGACCGGAGGTGTTCGGCGAAACGATCGCCAAGCCTCCGCTTGGTCTCACCGATGTAGATCAGCTGGCATCTAGAGCAGCGAATGCAATAGATGAGGTTGGAGGAGATGCAGGTGAACCTCTGTCGCACCTGGAACGACTGCTTGGGTCCTGGAATGGAGTGGAGGGGGGAAGTGAAGGGACAAGTGTTGCATCTCTTGCGGTTGCAAGGGAAAGTACCAGGGGAGGGGGTGGTATGGGAGGGAAGGGAAGAATTGACAAGGGAGTTACGGAGGGAGCGGTCTTTGCGGAAGGCAGACATAGGGGGAGATGGGAAGATGTGGCGAGTGGTGGGGTCACGTTGGAGGTGGCGAAACTGACGGAGGATCACTTGTTGTATGTGACGGCTGGTGGGGTGAAAGGTGAGGACTAGGGGGACTCTGCCTTTGTTGTGAGTGGGGGGATGGGGAGAGAGAGCAGTGTTGCGGGGTATGGCAGAGACCCTGGTGCGAGCCTCATCTAAGTGAGACAAAAAACTGCCGCCGTGACATCCACCGCCTCAACTTCTCCACTCCCCTGTCTCACTCCAATCTCTCCCCCCTTGAACGCACTGCCATCGACTCACTCCGCAACAACCTAGATTGGGTTATCAAACCCGCCGACAAGGGAGGTGCCGTGGTAGTCTGGCGCGTCGACCTCTACAAAGCTGAGGCCACGCGCCAACTCTCGGACACCTCTTCCTACTTACCCCTGGACCATGACCCCACTGACGAGCACCAGGCCACCATCTCCAGCACCATCACCAACTTCATCCACTCCCACGCCCTGCCCGAACGAGCCTCCAACCTCATCGTTCCCCAGCCCCGCACAGCCCGCTTTTACCTTCTCCCCAAAATCCACAAACCTGACTGTCCCGGTAGACCCATTGTCTCTGCCTGTTCTTGCCCCACCGAACTCATCTCCACCTACCTCGACTCCATACTATCCCCCTTGGTTAAATCCCTCCCCACCTATGTTCAAGACACCTCAGACACTCTCCGTCATCTCCGCGCATTCCACTCTCTAGGCCCTCACCCCCTCATCTTCACCATGGACGTCCAGTCACTGTACACCTCCATCCCCCACCAGGATGGTCTCAAAGCCCTCCGTTTTTTCCTCGACCGTAGAAGCAATCTATACCCGGCCACTGACACCCTCCTCCGCCTAGCGGAGCTGGTACTTACACTTAATAACTTTTCATTTGACTCCTCCCATTTCCTCCAAATACAAGGCGTAGCTATGGGCACACGCATGGGCCCCAGCTACGCCTGCCTCTTTGTCGGGTACGTAGAACAATCCCTGTTCAATGCGTACCAGGGCCCCATCCCCGACCTCTACCTCCGCTACATCGATGATTGTTTTGGTGCCACATCCTGCACCCACACACAACTGACTGACTTCATCCGCTTCACCACCAACTTCCATCCGGCACTCAAATACACCTGGACCATTTCCGACACTTCCCTACCATTCCTTGACCTCACTATCTCCATCGCAGGTGATAGACTCCTTACCGACATCCACTACAAACCTACCGACTCCCATGGCTATCTGGACTACACTTCTTCCCACCCTGCTTCCTGTAAGGACTCCATCCCCCACTCCCAATTCCTCCGTCTACGCCGCATCTGCTCCCAGGATGAGGCGTTCCACACCAGGGCATCTGAAATGTCCTCATTCTTCAGGGAACGGGGGTTCCCCTCCTCCACCATAGATGAGGCTCGCACCAGGGTCTCTGCCATACCCCGCAACACTGCTCTCTCTCCCCATCCCCCCACTCACAACAAAGGCAGAGTCCCCCTAGTCCTCACCTTTCACCCCACCAGCCGTCACATACAACAAGTGATCCTCCGTCAGTTTCGCCACCTCCAACGTGACCCCACCACTCGCCACATCTTCCCATCTCCCCCTATGTCTGCCTTCCGCAAAGACCGCTCCCTCCGTAACTCCCTTGTCAATTCTTCCCTTCCCTCCCATACCACCCCCTCCCCTGGTACTTTCCCTTGCAACCGCAAGAGATGCAACACTTGTCCCTTCACTTCCCCCCTCCACTCCATTCCAGGACCCAAGCAGTCGTTCCAGGTGCGACAGAGGTTCACCTGCATCTCCTCCAACCTCATCTATTGCATTCGCTGCTCTAGATGCCAGCTGATCTACATCGGTGAGACCAAGCGGAGGCTTGGCGATCGTTTCGCCGAACACCTCCGGTCGGTCCGCAATAACCAACCTGAACTCCCGGTGGCTCAGCACTTCAACTCCCCCTCCCATTCCGTATCTGACCTCTCTGTCCTGGGTCTCCTCCATGGCCACAGCGAGCAACACCGTAAATTGGAGGAAATGCACCTCATATTCCGCTTGGGCAGTCTACATCCTGGTGGCCTGAACGTTGAATTCTCCCAATTCTGCTAGCCCTGGCTGTCCCCTCCCCTTCATCAGCCATCTGGTTGTCTCCTCCCCTCCCCCAGCCCTCGGGCTCCTCCTCCTCCTTTTCCTTTTTTCCTTTCTTCTCCCCACCCCCTATCAGTCTGAAGAAGGGTTTCGGCCCGAAACGTTGCCTATTTCCTTCGCTCCATAGATGCTGCTGCACCCGCTGAGTTTCTCCAGCATTTTTGTGTACCTCAGGTTTGTAGGTTAGTTGGCTTGATTAATTGGCTTGATCAAAAAAAAGTTAAATTGTCCAAGTTGGCGATATGCAGAGTACTGCCCTGCCGACTACAAATATTCAGAAGGTTCAGAAGGTACATAAATAAATAAGTCTTAAACAAAGTTTCTAATGGAAACAATGTATTTGCAGATACCTGTTTACCAACGCGGTGGCACTATCATCCCCAGGAAGACATCAGTGGGAAGGTCCACAAAGCATATGGAGACAGCGTCCTATTCCCTTCACGTTGCTCTGAGTTCTGAGGTAGGAATGTTTCTGCCCAGTTAAATGTACTTCCAGTGATATTGATGTGAAAATGCCGAGCTGAGCAAATTAATTGAATCTGGATAGCTGGGAACTTGCTCTGGTTAGAACATCAAATCATACAGCATGGAAACATGCCCTTCGGCCCAACCTTTCCATGCTGCCCAAGATGTCCTATCTATGCTCATCCTACCTGCCTGCATTTGGTACATATCCCTCTGAACCTTTCCATGTACCTGTCCAATGCCTGTTAAATGTAATTATAGTACCTGCCTCAATACTTCGTCTGGCAGCTTGTCCCACACACCTACTACTCTCTGTGTGGAAAAGGTTACCGCTCAGGTTCCTATTAAATCTTTCTCCACTCACCTTAAACCTATGTCTTCTGGTTCTTGATTCACCTAATCTGGGTAATAAACTCTGTGCATTCACCTTATCTATTCCCCATGATTTTATGCTCAGTGAATACTCTCTGTGGAGCGATGGCTATTGTAGAAACTGTAAATATACTGGTATTGTAAGATATATTTATCAGATTCAAAGGCATTTCATTTAGTCTCTGACGAACAATGCTGGCTGCTGATGATGGCTGCAAAATAAAATGCGCAACTTCCACTCTTTGACGAAAGAAAATTAATTCACCTGTTGAACTTACTATTAACATTTGTAGTTCCTGCAGTTTGCAATGGAATTTCTGCAGGAAGCCTCATTTATATTGATGATAAAGGAGAGGATTTGGGCCAGCAAGACAATGTCAGCTGTCAGAGCAATCCCATCATTCCCAATGGCCCACTCATGTAATCTATTCTCTCATATATTCCCATCCACTCCACCCTGATTCTCCTGCCATCCACCTGATCTCAAGGCAATTTGCACTAGCCAGTTTGTATTTGGGCTGTTTGAGGAAATCGGTGTAGCCAGGGAAATCACATACTATCACAGGGAGAAAGTGCAAACTCCACACAGCTCTACTCAACAGCCAAACATCTGTAGCCTCCTTTTGCTCTGGCATTTTATTTCATTTTTCACATGTTTAAAGTATAATGTTTTATTTTTAATTGTCTACTGTATATCGTGTTGTTACCTGCGAGCAAAGCACCAAGGCAAATTCCTTGTATCTATACATACTTGGCCAATAACATTTATTCAATTCAATTTATTCAGACAGCATCAGAGGTTAGGACTGAATCCTAGGACTGGAGCGGCACAGCAGCACTACCTGCTGCACCACTGCTGCACCACTCTGCCATCACCCCTGTAATTGGGTTGCTGATGCTTTAACAGGTGTTCTTGGATAGATCATATCAATGTGTTTTTACCCATGTTATAAAATTAATCTGGGAGGAAATCCGATTCACCTCTGGTGCTATGATGTTGATTATGTTTTATCACCTTTGAAACTGTTGTCTCTTAACTCTGCTATTGTCATGTATCCAGTTTTGTATTGCCCAATAAATACAATATAATGGACTCAACTTGTAGAAAACTAAAGAATCACAATTGAAGAAATCATCCCATCAGACATCAGAAATGAGCCACTTTTTTTTTATCAGAAGCTTGCATCCTGCTGCTCTAGGTTGTGTATAAGTGTACTTCTCCAGTTATGTTTGGGCTTCATCGTGCTAAGCTGGGTGGAGCAGATGGCTTGGCTCTCGAGATGATGAGGGAGGCTATCAGTTCAGGCACAGAACAGTGATAATATTGGCATACATCTGTATTGCAGTGGGATGTCTGAAACACTTAAAGCCCAATTAATATTTTATCAATGATTTTGAATGGAGTTAGGGCCCGAGATGGGCATTCTGGTATAACATCCAAGATTGAAAGTCATCTGGCTACAATTTCAATCATCCCATGCTGACAGACTTGGAATAGGAGTTTATAAATGGAAAGGAATAATCGTTGTCCACTTTCTCTACAGATGCTATGATGTTGATATATTATCTGTTTTATCACCTTTGAGACTTAGATTGTCCATAACTGTTCTAGAACACTGCCACAGGAAAGTTGTTCATTGATGATGGACATTCGTTCAACTATCAGAGTAAGAACCAGTTCTTGCTCCGGAAATTCAGCGTCAAGGATAACACATTTTCAGCAGTGTGAGTATTGTCCAAAGCTCGGCTTTCATTGTTGCTCATTTAGCCCTAAGGTGAATAATTTGGAGGGGCATTTACATAAGACTGGCTAAAGGTATTTGGTTTCCATAAGGAAGCATATCCCCAGAGGGGCTACTAACACAGCCGTTAATCTTTATGAAGAAAATGTGTAGCTCTGAGAATACATCTCACCTGGAGACGTTACACACAAAAAGACAAAAGTGCTGGAATAGCGGTTCAGGCAGCATCTCTGGAGAGCATAGATAGGGGATGTTTTAGATCAGGACCTTCTTTAGATCCATCCATGTTCTCCAGCGATGTTGCCTGACCCACTCAGTTACTTCAGCACTTGGTGTGTTTTTATGCAATACATTATCTGCTGTCCTTTGTGCCTCCACTTTGCCACATAAGGCTTTTTCTGAATCTAGCCAAGGGGCATTTATAAGAGGCTTGGTATTGCAAACCTTTTCTGTGTTGTATTCTTAGTAATGGCCTTTTATAACAATAGTCATAATGAGATGGAACAAATGTGTAAGAATCCTTTTGAGTGAGTTCTAAAGCACCAATTTAAAGGTAGGATGTTAAAGTTTCTGGTTCAGAGATTATAGTTTAGCATTTAGTTTGGATTTCTTGCATCTGCAGTTTATTTTAATTTTCAATTTATAGTTCTGAAGTTTTGGAAAATATCCAAAAGAATTCCGAAAAATAGTAAAAGTGCAGACACAGAGCTGTTACAGTATAGTAGAGTTTCGAGGGTACGAACATTATAGAATAAATTTGTATTTAAATTTTTTTTATTTAAATTTGTGCTAGAAGTTAGTATGCTTTCGAAGAAGCGGGGTTGAGAGCAAGGCCAAAGCAAATAAAGTTTTTATGAACTAAGGGTGACATACAAGCGGTTCAATATGATCAGATGTAAATATGCAACAGGGTGCTTATTGTTCTGGATGCTTTGGGCATTGTGGAAAATAATTAAAGCTATCAAGGAAATCTTTAAGGGGGGGGGGGGGTTCTGAAAGCGTGAAGGCTCCAGTGCTATTTTCTGTCTATGGATCACAACCGTGTCATTGTAGATAGACATGCATTGTACCATTGAACGTCAGGATGATCCTATCTCCAGTGTAACATTTCTGATGGGTGATCGCGTTCAAAAGGAAAATACCAGGCAGCTATTTTATTTTCTAAGACCCCACTGGTAAAGTATGCAGGTGATGTGGGCTCATCTTTTTGTGCAATAGCAGGTGATGGCTAAGGCAGAGATGAATGATAGATTTTCATGGTATACCTTGTCATCTCACTCAGATTAGTTGTCTACTGAGGATTGTCTGGTTACTGTTGTGCAGGGTATTCCCTGTACTAAAAGAAGCCATGCACAGACTACATGCCAGAGTAATACTTGTAGGATTGCACTGTGGCTACAAGTATATTTAATGATGGTCTGTTGAAGAGCAGCATCAATGCTAAAGGTGTGGATTTTGCATCCTATCCAAAGAAACAATGATGGAAATGTTAGTTTCCTTGCAAGAAATAACTTCTTACGGAGTTGATTTCCAAGTAAATGAAGGAAGTCCATCTTATATCAACATCAGGAGACTAGCTAATAGCCTGTCTCCTGACAAAATCCATTTGCACTTGATGGGAAATGGCGAGAACCTGTTCACCCGGACTACACCATAGGAATGTCTTTATTCCCAGGTTGTCTCGGAATCTTTCAGATGGATCATGGATTTCCTGTGCATTGAAGCTATTACGTGGGAAAACCTGCCTTTAATATTTCTCAGTTCAGCCCTCCTCCAGCAAACACCCCCCTGTCCTTTCAGCCTATTGCCTATCCTGCAAGAACTATTGCAGAGTGAAACACTCTTGAGGAAGTCCATAAATTGAAATCTGGGATGGGAAGTAACAAGTGGACTGGATGGAGACACAAGGAACTGCACATGCTGGAATATTGTAAAGCACACAAAATGGTGGAGTAACTTGGATGTCTTCCAGAGATGCTGCCCGAACTTCTAAGGCCCAGTATCTGTCAGTGGACATTGTGGCAGGGAAGTGCTAGGGAACTGAAAACCACAGTTACACACAAAATGTTGGAGTAACTCAGCGGGTCAGGCAGTATCTCTGGAGAAAACCTCAGTTTCTTTGCTTTTTATCATGCCAGGTACACCGAGGTCTTATACTAGTTGCAGCTGAATTCATTTATTTCAGCATGGGCTAGCAATGGAATCCAAAAGATCTGGATGCATCACAATCCCACCTCTGTTAATCAGAACACCAGAGAAATGTATATAACTGACCCACATCCTCTCTGAATGCAATGTTTACCATTTACTGTATTTATAAAGGCCGACCTGTGTATATCTTTCCCTTTGTTCAGGTGTGCTGATGAGAGGGGATGGTATTGCACCGAGTGTCTTGTGGAAAAGATCCACATAGTGGGAGCTGCACAACCTTATTGTGTGACAACACTGGGTCCAGGTAAAACATTCTGACAATTAATAAGAGAGTTCTATTCAGTAAAACTATTAGTTTTCCAGCAAAAGGAAAAAGAATTATCAACATAACCTAGCATGAGATGTGGTCTTCAGCCACCTGCTCTCTGGCCCAGAATCAGGTCTAAACAGCTTGCATATGACAGTCTTGCTGCCAGGCTTTGATAATACCACTATGAAATGCCTTGGGTCTTTTTACTGCATTTAAGGCACCATGTAAATGTAAACCATTGTTTCTCACAAGCTCCGCTTCCTATTTGAGCCCAAGGAGTTTCCAACTGCATAACCATTCCATCAACCGTTTCTTTCATGTATGCCTCCTTTGATCCTGGTGCAATGTAACTGATACTGTAACCCTCATCTTTGCTTTTATTACTTCAAGAATTTGCAATTAATTGCCTTCTTGATTGGCTCAAATCCTCTGTAAAGTATAACTTATCCAAAACATGACTGACTGTATCCTGACTTGCACAAACTACTATTAATGGAACAGTCCTCTGCCTGCTGACGATATAAAATATTCTTCCCAGTTTTTTGATTTTCCATGACTTCCTGATTTCCCTCTGCCAGCACTGCCGATCATTGCAAACTCCTCCAGTTCTCAATTGTGCTGGAAATCTGCTTTGCCTTTCATCCATCTCCAATTTTAAACACTCAGCCACCAGCAATCTTGAATTCAGCTGCTCAGATCCTAAGCCTGGAATTTCTTCCTCATGTGTCCTCAGCTCTTGCCCTCATCAATGTCTTTATTGCCTGTATGCTTCATTATACCATTATTCTCTACTGCAGTCTCATTATACCGTCCCTGAAGTCAACCATACCTCTGGTACCTAACTCTAGTTCCTACTTGATCGTTGCTCACTTACCAACGCTGCACCTTGGTTAAACAATGGTTCAACTGCAATCTATTCCAGCTCTACCCCCACTAAGAGATCCACACATTTCCAGTTCTAGTCCTTTGAACAACCCCTCTTGACCAATGGCAATTGATTCACATTGTCAGCTTGTTAACTACAAACAAAACTCTAAGTTTTGTAATCTCGTCACTATACCTCTCTGCCTCTATACTTACTTGGTGTACGTCCTAAAACCCAATCATTGTGATGCAGCTTTTATTCCTGTGCCCCAATAATTTCTTTATGTAGTTTGATGTCAGATTTAGTCTAATTTGCTCTCATTGGTATGTTCCTTGATTCTTGCCACTCTGTCATTTCTTGATTTTAATGATAATTTTGTTTATTTCCCTCTTCAGATATGCAGGAGATTCCAGTACAATTCAACTACAATCTGGAAAAGTGCCTATTAATCATTGAAAACCTACAATTTAATGTAGGATGTGACTGGACTCTGAGGCTTAAATATTGAGGGGTGGTTATTCAGCCGTCTAAGTACACCATTGAAACGTGGTGTTCACATTCAGATATATTTAAGGTCATGCCAGGTTTTCTCGTTATTTTCTGTTGAGTATTCATTATCTTCATTAAATCAGCATATTATTTTGCTGTAGTAGAAATATTAATATAGATATGTATACATATATTTTAGAATGGGTCAACTCAAATATTTTATTGCATTCATTTTTGGCATCTGGACAGTTGTGGGAAATGTCTTGGACATGTCTTTCCCAAGTCTAATTGCCCATGAGAAAGTTGTGGTGTGCTACCTTCATGAACAATTATAGTCCTTGTTGGGAATCAAATGGTCCTGGCAATCATCAAACTGACTGGGCATTGATGAGTAGGTTATTAGTCTGTGAATTTCCCTTGATAGCATTGTTGACAACACTGTCATCAATTTGCTGATGATTGAGAAGACTGAGTGATAATTAACTGTCAACAGTTGGCATCCAGGCAATTTTCCACATTGTCGGTGAGGTGCCATTGTTGGTTCAATAAACCTTGGTGTACTTGTTGTTCACAGCTGTTTCTTGATATTACATGGAATAAATCAAATTGGCTAGAGACCACCTCCTGTGATGGTGAGGATCTCAGGAGGAACTTCGATGGATCATCCACTCAATGCCTCTGGCTGAACAGAGTTGTGAATACTTTATTATCGTTTGCACCATTAGCTGGTCCCTGTCATTGCTGAGATTCAAGATTCAAGAGAGTTTATTGTCATGTGTCCCAGATAGGACAATGAAACTCTTACTTTGCTTCAGCACAACAGAATATAGTAGGCATGAATACAGAACAGATCAGTGTGTCAATATACCATTATATAAAAGGTACACAAAAATGCTGGAGAAACTCAGCGGGTGCAGCAGCATCTATGGAGCGAAGGAAATAGGTAACGTTTCGGGCCGAAACCCTTCTTCAGACTGATAGGGGGTGGGGAGAAGAAAGGAAAAAAGGAAAAGGAGGAGGAGGAGCCCGAGGGTTGGGGGAGGGGAGGAGACAACCAGATGGCTGATGAAGGGGAGGGGACAGCCAGGGCTAGCAGAATTGGGAGAATTCAACGTTCAGGCCACCAGGGTGTAGACTGCCCAAGCGGAATATGAGGTGCATTTCCTCCAATTTACGGTGTTGCTCGCTGTGGCCATGGAGGAGACCCAGGACAGAGAGGTCAGATACGGAATGGGAGGGGGAGTTGAAGTGCTGAGCCACCGGGAGTTCAGGTTGGTTATTGCGGACCGACCGGAGGTGTTCGGCGAAACGATCGCCAAGCCTCCGCTTGGTCTCACCGATGTAGATCAGCTGGCATCTAGAGCAGCGAATGCAATAGATGAGGTTGGAGGAGATGCAGGTGAACCTCTGTCGCACCTGGAACGACTGCTTGGGTCCTGGAATGGAGTGGAGGGGGGAAGTGAAGGGACAAGTGTTGCATCTCTTGCGGTTGCAAGGGAAAGTACCAGGGGAGGGGGTGGTATGGGAGGGAAGGGAAGAATTGACAAGGGAGTTACGGAGGGAGCGGTCTTTGCGGAAGGCAGACATAGGGGGAGATGGGAAGATGTGGCGAGTGGTGGGGTCACGTTGGAGGTGGCGAAACTGACGGAGGATCACTTGTTTATTTATACCATTATATAAATATATACACACATTAATAAATAAGCAGATTAAGTGCAAATAAACAGATAATGGCCTATTAATGTTCAGAGTTTTGTTTTAGTTGAGTTTAATAGCCTGATGGCTGTGGGGAAGAGCTATTCCTGAACCTGGACGTTGCAGTCCTCAGGCTCATGTACCTTCTACCTGAAGGTAGCCGGGAGATGAGTGTGTGGCCAGGATGGTGTGGGTCCTTGATGATGCTGCCAGCCTTTTTGAGGCAGCGACTGCGATAGATCCCCTCGATGGAAAGGAGGTCAGAGCCCATGATGGACTGAGCAGTGTTTACTACTTTCTGTAGTCTTTTCCGCTCCAGGGCGCTCAAGTTGCCGAACCAAGCCACGATGCAACCGTCAGCATGCTCTCTACTGTGCACCTGTAGAAGTTAGAAAGAGTCCTCCTTGACATACCAACTCTCCGTAATCTTCTCAGGAAGTAGAGGCGCTGGTGTGCTTTCTTTTATAATTGCATCAGTGTTCACGGACCAGGAGAGATCTTCAGAAATATGCACGCCCAGGAATTTGAAGCTCTTGACCCTCTCCACCATCGACCCATTGATATAAACGGGACTGTGGTTCCCCATCCTACCCCTTCCAAAGTCCACAATCAGTTCCTTGGTTTTGTTGGTGTTGAGGGTTCTTGGGGCCTTCTCAGTCGCTAGCTGTTTAATTATTCTTCACTATTCAAAATTAGAAGTAGGACCGTAGATCAGTCATAGTGAGATTGTCCAATTCTGTCATTACATGCTTTTTTGTTGTGTAGTCATCACATTGTCTTATGTTGCACCTTTATTAGGTTTAAAAAAAAATATCCACTGTTAAAATGCAAGGCGTGAGACATAGGGCACATTAGAACAGGAATATTCCAAATTTGCCCTTCAGTCTGTGGTCTCAATCCGAGTAACACAGTAGGATACGACAGGATTTACCAAATACACTCTCCTCACCACCCTGCAGTGAGCACTGTATAGCCGAGTATGTTCAGTAGATGTCAGGTGAGAGCAGAATTGGTCTGTGGGTTGAGAAGCCTTTTGCAGATTCCTGTCTGAAAAAGGGCCCCGACCTGAAATGTTGCCTGTCCATTCCCTCTCCAGATACACCTGACCTGCTGCGTTTTGCTAGTATTCTGTATTTTGCTCAAGATTACAGCATTTGCATCCTCTGGTGTTTGCAGATTCAAATGACCATGTGAGTTAGGATGAGAAGCAAACCCTCATTATTTTCATTATCCTCCATAATATTCATTTTCATTATCCTCCGTAATATTTATTTCCTGCCTCTTGATCATCCCCAAATTTAATTGCTGCATATTCAGCTAATATGCCTTACGTTGCAGAAAATCTGATTCTGGGAATTTCCTCTTTAAAGATATTGCTTTAAAGACTGTACCTTTTGCCAAGCTTGTAATCACCTACTGTATTATTTTTTTTAAATGGCTGAACACGTTACTTTGATAGAAGTTGTCATTGCTGCTGCAGACTGTGCCGAGGGATAATCACTGAAGAAGCAAAGTAGGAAGATCATCCCCAAAAAGGTTTAAAAAAAACCCCATATATTTGACTATGCTGCTATCAAACATGAGCTTGCGCACTTCCCGTGTTGAAATATACTCAATGAACTCTTCTATTTCTGTTGCAGTTTTTCTGCAGATTCAGAGTTTCTCAGTACTGTAAAGTGCTGGGGGTAACCAGTTTTGGTGAGTCTCATGAACCATCTTCATTACATACAGCAGAATGTGCACTGCAGCTGGCTCCATCTTAGAACCCAAGGCTTCCACTTCTGTCCCTATGTCTGCTCTGAGCTGCACAAGATCAGAATTTAAATACATTATACCCCTCACAGTGGTTAATGTTGGGCAAAATCCTATCTGCGCTTAACAGAAGGACAACTACCTGAATGTTGGGAATAAATGGCTGCACATTCCACCATGGCTGAGGAAGTTCTGTTGAAAAGTCCATGCCCATTGACTAGTTGGGGTCATATTTGATATTTCATGCTTGACATTTTTTTAAAGAAGTAATTTCTGAACTAGAGCAACTTAAATAATGGAAATTTAATGTAAAGCCTGAGAAAGTTCAAAAAATGACAAGACATGAGTAACAAAATTGTTCGTGGATTGTGGAATTTTACAGGATCGTGCGTCTGGAATTATTGTTGGAATCAGAATAGTTTATTTTGCACATTAACAATTAGTATTTTGAGCTCTCAGAGATTTAATGTTAATTCAATTCATTTATGATTACTTTCTAAGTATCCTTCAGCATCTCATCAACTTTGTTCAGGGTACCTTGAATACAACAATTGGATTATTTGGAATGTTCTTAATGATGGACGTTTTTGCATGCAGTGACATTTGAGTGGAAGTCCATTTCCTACCACAGAGTAAGGATGTAAAATCTCTCAAATATTCCTGCACACGTCACACAACGTACATTAATATTTCTGTCCAGAATTTTATTTGTCTTTGTGTACTCCTCACAAGTTCACCAAAGGTATGTTGAGGAATAATAAATTGTTGCTTTATTATGACAACAGTGTTACTTGCCTGTTTGAGTTTTCTACATAATTTCCAGAAGTTGTCAACTAACAGACACAATTCATTACATTTAGAGAAAATTCCCATTTCCAAGGACTCTTTTGCAGGTCTTTGATACAGGACAAAACTTGGACTAGGAGAGGTAAGTTCGGAATTTTCTTGAAGAATAGGTGAGTGGTAGATGAACAGGGCCGGATTTACGTATAAGCTAGACAAGCTTAAGCTTAGGGCCTCGAGATCTAGGGGGGCCTCTGCTCGCTCCACCAAGGTGTGTTAAACTGTTGAGATAGTGGCGTTGTTAAAAACCCTACCATCAGTGGCGCTGTGCGATAGTGGCGTTGTTACAAAACGTACCATCGGTGGCGCTGTGCTTGCGATTTCGGAGGCTTTGGTGGTGTGGGGGGGGGGGAGGGGTTAAAATGCAGGTGAGGTATATATTCGTTGTGGAGAGGAATTTGCTCCACAGATCCTTGGAAGTGCAGGACAAAGGAAAAGGTATGTAGTTTATTTAACCCTTTTCCCCCGCCGAACTTCATCGCCGCACGGGGGGGCCTGCACACCTCGCCGCCGCACGGAGTGGCCTACACACCTCGCCGCCGCACGGAGGGGCCTACACACCTCGCCGCCGCACGGAGTGGCCTACACACCTCGCCGCCGCACGGAGGGGCCTACACACCTCGCCGCCGCACGGAGTGGCCTACACACCTCGCCGCCGCACGGAGGGGCCTACACACCTCGCCGCCGCACGGAGGGGCCTACACACCTCGCCGCCGCACGGGGGGCGGACTCACTTCGCCGCCGCACGGGGGGCCTACACACCTCGCCGCCGCACGGGGTGCCTTCCCAATTCGACGCCGCACGGGGGGCCTACACCTCGCCGTTGCACGGAGGGGCCTACACACCTCGCCGTCGCACGGAGGGGCCTACACACCTTGCCGCCGCATGGGGGGGCCTACACACCTCACTGCCGCACGGAGGGGCCTACACACCTTGCTGCCGCATGGGGGGGCCTACACACCTCGCTGCCGCACGGAGGGGCCTACACACCTCGCCGCCGCACGGGGGGGGCGGACTCACTTCGCCGCCGCACGGGGGGGCCTACACACCTCGCCACTGCACGGGGGGGCCTACACACCTCGCCGCTGCATGGAGGGGCCTACACACCTTGCCGCCGCATGGGGGGGCCTACACACCTCGCTGCCGCACGGGGGGCAGACTCACCTCGCCGCCGCACGGGGTGCCTTCCCAATTCGACGCCGCACGGGGGGCCTACACCTCGCCGTTGCACGGAGGGGCCTACACACCTCGCCGTCGCACGGAGGGGCCTACACACCTTGCCGCCGCATGGGGGGGCCTACACACCTCGCTGCCGCACGGAGGGGCCTACACACCTCGCCGCCGCACGGGGGGCAGACTCACCTCACCGCCGCACGGGGGGCCTACCAAATTCGCAGCCGCACCTGGGGCGGACTCACCTCCCCGCCCCACCGGACCCGTCGAACCTCGCCGCCCCACCGACCATCCGCCCACCGGGACCTCCCACGCTTTGCTCGCCACTCCACCGCCCTCCAGCAGCCCGCAGCCGTCGCCTTACCTGCAGCCTGGACTCATCACCGGGCCTGAAGTTTCCACCAAAGATACTAGAGGAGCTCCTCTAGTATCTTTGGTTTCTACGCTGCAGATTCCCACTCCCCTGGGTTTGACTACGCTGGGTCCTAATGCCAGTCCCCCCAACTCTGGTAACCTCAGTGGCTGTTCCACTGGGTCTTCCCCATTCCCCTCAAACCATGTGACCCCAGCTCTTCCCCACCCACACTACAGTCCTCATACCCCCCTACCCCCTGACCACCCCCCACCCCCCCACCAGACATCGCCTCGGCCTCAGCCCACACACCTGCCTTCCTCTGGCCCCAACCCCCATCCCTGCCGTGTGTTCACCATCCCCCCTGACCTCCCCCACTCAGATACCTAACGGTTTGTCCACAGCAGAGGCCTCACCTTTGTCCCTTCCATCGGCCGATAATTAGTAAAGTTTTGAATTGGTCTACCAAACTGCTTTGTGAGTTGTCTGTTTATTAAGAAGTGAACCTGTTTGTTTAGTTATGTTAGCCTTTTTCAAGCAGATTTGATTCAGGTTTTGCAATATAATTGTCAATAAGGAACAATTCTTTAAGAAACATTTCAGATGGCCTTCCCTAATGTGAAAGCAATTTTGCGGCTGTTTCTTAGCTTAATGGTCTCCAAATGCTCGGGAGAGAGGTCTTTTTCAAGACTCAAAAGAATCAAAAATGAATTAAGGTCCACAATGTCTCAAGACAGGTTGTCTGCAATGAGCATTCTGTGCATTGAGAGTGACAAACTTAGACAAACAGATCTTCGTGAACTTCTGGATGATTTGCTATGAAGAAAGCGAGAAAATATTTTTTTGCTCTCAGTGTATTTGTAGTTTCTTTATTTCTTAATATTCCACATTCAATTCAAGAGACACTTATTGTCACATGCACCAATTGGTACAATGAAATTTCGGGGTCACCATCCGACATCGGAACGGGAGAACATTCTCAGCGGCTTGGACTTCCGAATCGGCCACTTCCTACCGGAGACCGCGGCTCCCGAAGTCCACAGGCTGAGCTGGGCGGAGATTCACGCTGGCGGCCCTCGGCAAAGGGATCCCAGGGCTCCACGATGTTGAAATCAGTGCGGCCCGAGGCTATGAGCTCCGCAAACCACAGCTCCATGATGTTGAAGCAGCAGGCCCAACACTCCAGAGCTTCAAACGGCGATCCAGGTAGGGCATCGCCCGCTCCGCGTTGAATCCAATATGTATTTTAAAACCAACTGTTTAATGACAACCTACAGTAGGATCTAAAAGTGTCACACTGTCACTGTCGGGTAGTCATGGTCCTCTAGTCGTGGGGGTGGGGAATTGGGGGGGGGGGGGGGCCTCACAAGTGAAATAGCTTAGGGCCTCTCTTCATCTAAATCCGGCCCTGTAGATGAAGGTGAACGAATGTAGGAAGAATTTTTTGAAAGTGGGATTAACATTGGATTAGTGTAAATGGGTGATTAATGGCTGGTGTATATTCAATGGGCCGAAGAGCTTGTTTCTGTGCTGAATCATTATAGCACAATCCTACACACCAGTAATATCTGTTTCAATCTTTCATCATTTGCATCACATGCAAAATTTAAAATGTTAAAATGCGCCTGTCTGGTGACATGTTGCAAGCAGCACAGCAGGAAATCATCAAATATATTACAGCACAAATCAGTGCTGTAACTAACAAGCTGCTAATGCATTCAAATGCAATGGAGCTGCCGACTGTAAGGGAATTCCGATCATGGGGGAATCCCCGACCTCGCGACGGATTGCAGGAACAGTGAGTCCAGTACCTGGAAACACCGGGGAGGCCTCCATTGTGTCTGGAAACGTGGCCAATGGGCAGGACTACATCAAGCAGAAGCACAGGGGACTACGACCCCCTCTCCCTACCATTCTACTGGCCAACGTTCAGTCACAGGAAAATAAAATGGAGGACTTAAGGTCAAGGCTACTTTAACAAAAGGAGGTGAGGGAATGCTGTGTGCTCTGTTTCACAGAGACATGGCTCACCTCCAGCTCCCCAGACTCAGCCATCCAGCCCGAAATTTTCTTCATCCATTGTATGGATCGAATGCAGGCATTGGGGAAAGGGAGATCGAATGCAGGCATTGGGGAAAGGGAGAGGCGAAGGCCTCTGCCTCATGGTCAACTCTTCGTGGTGCTCAAACGTGGCAGTTCTGTCTAACTCCTGCTCTCCGCACCTGGAACACCTGGCGGTGAAATGTCGCCCCTTCTACCTCACGAGCAAATTCACCTCCATTATCCTGGCAGTGCTCTACATCCCACCCCAGGCAGACGTCTGTCTAGCACTGGAGGAGCAGTACGCCGTGGTCAACAAACACCAGTCAGCGTACCCCAAAGCCTTTACCACCAAAGCCGGGGACTTCAACAAAGCCAACCCGAAAGAAACACTTCCAAACTACCACCAACATGTCTCCTGCAGCACCAGATGGGTTAAACACCCTTGACCACTACTATACGACCATCAGAGATGCCTATCGCTCTATATCCCTCACCCTCACTTCGGGAAATCTGACCATTCAGCCATGCTGCTGCTTCCCGCACACAGGCAGCAACTGAAGAGCGCACCCTCAGAGGTGAGGACTGCACATACCTGGTCTGCAGAGGCAGAGGAACAACTACGGAACTGCTTGGAGTCAGTAGATTGGGCAATGTTCAGTGACTCGGTAACGGACCTGAATGAATACGCCACAGTCGTTACAGACTTCGTAAGGAAATGTGTGGAGGGCTGTTTTCCAACAAAAACCATCCGAGTGTTTCCTAACCAGAAGCCTTGGATGAACCAGGAGATCCGCATTCTTCTGAGGACCAGATCCCGAGTATTCAAGTCTGGCGATGCAGAGCTGCACAAGAACTCCAGATATGACCTTGATAAGGCCATCAAAATGGCCAAAAGGGTCTTGCACTCTAAGCTGGAGGATGAGGCAGAGGCTCGGCAACTGTGGCAGGGCTTGAATGGCATCACTTCCTACAAGGCAAAATCAGGGGGTAGCTCAAGCGACAGCGAAACATCACTCCCTAACTAGCTCAATGCGTTCTATGCACGCTTTGATAGGGAGAACGCTGATGTGCCGTCCCAAGCCCCCACAGCCCTGATGGCATTATAGTCACAGAGGCCGATCTCAGAAGATCCTTCGGGGGGGGGGGGGGGTGTGAACCTTCGGAAAGTGAATGGAACAAATGGTATACCTAGTCGTGTTCTCAAAATCTTTGCAGACCAACTGGCTGGAGATTTTTTTAGACATTTTGAACCTCATTAATGAGGTCTGAGGTTCCCATCCGCTTTAAGAGGGCATCAATAATACCGTTGCCCAAAAAGAGGAAGGTGACATGCCTCAATGACTATTGACCAGTGGCACTAACGTCCGTGGTGATGAAGTACCTTGCGAGGTTGGTTATGGCGCATACCAACTCCTACCTCAACAAGAACCTTGACCCATTAGAATTTGCCTACCGCCCCAACAGGTTAACAGAGGATGCGATCTTGCTGGCTCTCCACTCTGCACTGGACCACTTGGACAATAAAAATACATACAGTTGTTTATAGACTTTAGCTCGGCGTTCAATACCATCATCCCCTCCAAGCTAGTTATCAAGCTCATGGAACTGAGTCTCTGAGCATCTCTCTGCAACTGGATCCTCAACTTCCTGTTCAACAGACCACAGTCTGTTCAAATTAGCAAAAACACTTATTCCTCAATAACAATTAGTACGGGAGCACCTCAAGGCTGTGTACTCAACCCCCTGTACTATAATCACGACTGTGACATAGTTCGAATTCCATGTGCAAGTTTGCCCATGACACCACCGTTGTTGGACGAATTGCAGATGGTGATGAGTCAGAGTATAGAAGTGAGATCGACCGATTGAGCAAATGGTGCCAGCGCAACAACCAGGCTCTCAATGTCAGTAAGACCAATGAACTGATTGTGGACTTTGGAAGAGGAAGGATGAGGACCCACAAACCTGTCCATATCGACAAGACGATGGTGGAGAGAGTCAAAAGCTTCAAATTCCTGGGCGTGCATATTTCTGTAGATCTTTCCTGGACTCAGCACACTGATTCAATTATAAAGTAAGCCCATCAATGCTTCTACTTCCAGAGAAGATTGCAGAGATTCAGTATGCCAGAGAGGATTATCTTGAATTTCTACAGGTGTACAGTAGAGAGCATATTGACTGGTTGCATCACGGCCTGGTTCAGCAACTTGAATGGCCAGGAGCAAAGAAGATGGCAATAAGTTGTGAACACTGCCCAGTCCGTCATGGGTTCTGACCATTGAAGGGATTTACCAGAGTGACTGCCTCAAAAAGGCAGCCAGTATCATCAGACACCCACACCACACTGGCCACACACTCATTTCACCCCTGCCTTTGGGAAGAAGATACAGCAGCCTGAACATTGTAACATCCAGGTTCAGGAACAGCTTCTTTCCTACAGCCATTGGGCTATTTTACTTCGGAGTCACGTGAGTGACTACGTGCAGAAGCCCCGTCCAGCCGCACACGCGTCATTATCGAACAGACGCATAGCGTTCATGACCGTGTGTGGAGGAGCAGGAGCTCCTCCAGCCGGTGAGTAAAACAAGAGTAAAACAAAAGTTGGAAGGTAAGTGGGTTACTTTTCACTTACAGGAGCGTTTCCTTCCCGTTTAGACTTGTTTGGTGGAGCTCCACTCAAGTTTATGATGGAGAAATGGGAAGGAGAGGCAGCCAGGGACGCACCGTAGTAAAACCCCATATCCTAAGGGTAGCGGGCGTCAGTCAGGGGAGTCAGTGGCAGCGAAGCCATTAACTCCCGTTGTGGTCGAATGTGCGTTAAACCGCCAGCGGCGGGGCGCAAGGCTGAGGAAAAAAAAGAAGAAAAAAAAATCGGCCCGACCTGTGGACTCGGATGAGTCAGACCCGGAGGTATGCCCTCCTCAGGCAGGAAAGAGTATTACACTGCAAGGGTCAAAAACTTTATAACTCCTTATGGGGCAGATGATTTGTAAAGAACCCCCACAGGAGGATTTAAGTCGGTGTTGGCCAATGAAGTATAGCACAGGAGGTGCCTTGGAACAGGCACAAGGGTGGCCTACAGGAGAGCCATCAGTGCCTGTGCAGAAACATTAAAGAGGTTGGCCTACAGGAGAGCCAGTGCCCAAAAATGCCAGAAAAAAGGCAAGTTATGTGTTGGCCTATTGGAGGGCCAGTACTAGAAATGCCTGAACAAAAGGCAGCACAAACGTGCAATGATAAATGTGCCAGCACCGACAAATATAAAGAGTAAAAATAATGAAGCGTTGGCCTGGAATTGAGCCAGCGCCAGCAGCACCTGAAGCAGGGCTGCCTGTCCGTGGGCCTACAAGAGAGCCCGCGCAGGGGGAATCTGGCAGAGACTTACCTGAAACAGGGGAGCCAGAAATTACCCAACATAAAAATGAATATCTAGATTTAGATGATGATTTAAATGTGGACCAGAGCCCATTATCAGAGCCACAAATGTTCCAAGGCTGGCACAAAACTTTGCTGTTCCCAGAGTAACAGGGGAACCTTTGAGAGAGGAAATAGCTATGACTATAAATTATCTACTCTCCCATCAGCCCAGGAATTAACCATGGATGAGACTATCAAAAAATATGAGACCCGGGAAATTGTAGCAGTTACAGCAGTGAATAACTTGATATGGGTAATTTGAGCAGTGGTTTACGCTCACAAGAATTGAAATTACACAAGTGCTGAAATTTCTGGGGTCAGTGGTTTGGATGAAGGTTATATATCGTATTCACAACAAAATGCCTTAGCACTCATGTGTAGTACGCACTTTGAAATAAATTGTATTCATAAAAATGCAATAAGACCAAATATTCATCCCAAGTATGCAGGCTCTGCAAACCACCCAATATACAAATGCCTAAATCTGTTTTGGAGAAAATCTAACAAAGAAACTAAAGGATCACTTATGCTGAGCAGAGCGGTGAGAAGGCAGTATCCCTGCAGGCGAAATGTGGTGCTGGAGAAGGAACAATCCTATCATTCTCGTATACACGTTGACGTGCTGCACCGAGGATACATGGAGGTTACAATGTGCCTACTAGAAGGGGACAACAACTGCCGGTGGCAAACCCCGAGGTTAGGGGGCTTGGTCTGGTAAGAAACACAACAAATGTTTCACACTCACAAATAAGGGGAAGGTTACGATTCTTCCTAAAAGAATGGCAATCAATAACAAATGATTCATTTATTCTATGTAGCATTGCAGGATTCAAAATTGAGTTCTCTCCACGTTTGGATCCTCCAATTCAGCATAATTCAAACTGGTCACAGATTTTTTCAAAGGAAGAGAATGGGTTGATCAAAGGAGAATTGAAAAATGTTATGCAGAAAAGGATGATATAAATGTCAGTAGAACAACACCATCAGTTTGTGTCAAATATTCTCCTAGGAATATTCTCCTAGAAAAGGGATGGTGGACGTAGAATCATTTCCGATCTGACAAATCTTAACCTTTATGTACAATAGAAACATTTCAAAATGGAAACATTTACTAATGCCATTTAGCTAGTCACAAAGAATTGCTACAAGGCAAGCATAGATCTGCATAATGCATATTATTCTGTGGCAATGCATGGTAATGATCAAAGATATTTGAAATTTAGATGGATGAGTCAGTTATGGCAATTTAAAGCATTGCCCAATGGTCTGATTTCAGCACCAAGATTATTCACTAAATTGCTCAAATCAATTTTAGCTCTGTTAAGAGCTGAGGGCCATGTATTAATGGTTTATTTAGATGATATCCTCATTGTAGGGGACACTTTGGCTGCTGCAAAATTGTCAGTATCCAGTCAAATACATTTTGAGAAATTAGGTTTCATTATTCACCTACAAAAATCTAAATTGTTACCAAGCAAAAAGATTGATTACCTAGGGTTCACAATTAACTCCGAACACATGGTAATCACTTTGAGAAAAGATAAAAAGCTGCAGTTAATTGAAGGTTGCATAAAACTCATTAACGAGGACACACCTTCAATTAGAGAAGTGGCAAGCTTGCTAGGCAAATTAATTGCAGGGTTTCCAGCGGTCACGTTTGGACCATTGCATTATCAATGTTTACAGAGAGCTAAGGTACAAGCGTTAAAAATGAATAGAGGGCATTTTGATAGGCCCATGAAATTAACAATTCAATCCATTACAGAAATAGAATGGTGGATTAACAATGTTTCTAATGCTTCCAAAAAAGTTCTGGTAGAAACACCTTCCGTCACTCGACAGACTGATGTAAGTGCGCTGAGTTGGGGTGCTACTAACATGATTTCCAGCTGTGGAGGTAGGTGGAATGTGAATGAAGTACCTTTGCTGGAAAAACTGGGAATCAATTACCTAGAGCTATTAGGCGCATTTTAGGGCCTTAGAGCTTATTGCACTGATATGGGAAATGTGCATGTTCAGGTACAGGTTGACAATAATACAATCTGTAGCATACATAAATCACATGGGTGGTATAAAATCAGAATCATGTGATAAATTGGCAAATGAAATTTGGACCTGGGGTATTGCCAGAAAAATGTGGCTGTCAGCAATATATTTACCAGGTAAAAATAAATACAATTGCAGACAAAAGATCACGTAAATTTAATGATAATACAGAATGGATGTTAAATCGGAAAATATTCACACAAATTATCACACAATTTGGAATGCCAGAAATTGATCTGTTTGCATCAAGATTGAACCACCAGTTGCCTAAGTATGTAGATAGATAGATAGAATCATAGAAAGTAGGTGCGAGAGCAGACCACCAGGTCCATCGAGCCCGCACCGCCATTCGCTCATGGCTGAACACCAAACAAACACCCCTACCCACAAACAGTAGACACAAGACACAGAACACAAGACACTACCCTCCCCTTTATACCGCTATCACCCCTCTCCACCCCAAGAACCGCGTGATCTCCTGGGGGAGGCAAAAAACCGGATAAAAACCCAGGTCCAATTCGGGAAAAAAATCCGGGAAATTCCTCTCCGACCCCAATCCAGGCGATCGACACTTGTCCAGGAGATCACTCAGGTCTTACTATACTAACCCTACCTAGGTCCATATCCCTGCCCTCTCCCCGTAGCCCCTTATCCCCTTGGCAGCTAAAAAACCATCTATTTTAGACTTAAATATATTTAATGTTTCTGCTTCCACTGCTCCCTGGGGCAGTGAATTCCATAAATTAACCACCCTCTGGGTGAAGAAGTTCTTCCTCATCTCAGTTTTAAAAGAGCCCCCCCTTATTCTGCAACTATGTCCCCTAGTTCTAGTTTCCCCGATCATTGGGAACATCCTCGGTGCATCCACCCGATCAAGGCCCCTCACGATCTTATATGTTTCAATGAGATCGCCTCTCATTCTTCTAAACTCCAAAGAGTAGAGTTCCAGCCTACTTAACCTTTCCTCATATGTCAATCCCCTCATTGCAGGAATTAATCTTGTAAACCTTCGCTGTACTGCCTCCAGGGCCAGTACATCCTTTCTTAAGTATGGACCCCAGAACTGTACACAGTATTCCAAATGTGGTCTCACTAATACTGTGTACAACTGCAGCAAGACCTCCGTGTTTTTATACTCAATCCCCCTAGCAATAAAGGCCAAAACTCCATTGGCCTTCCTGATAGCTTGCTGCACCTGCATACTAACTTTTAGTGATTCATGTACTATTACCCCTAGATCCCTTTGCGTTGCATTACAGCGCAGCTCCTCCTCATTTAGAAAATAACTTGCCCTATCATTTTTTTTCCCAAAGTGAATGACTTCACATTTATTAGTATTAAATTTCATCTGCCAAGTTGTTGCCCACTCACCTAGCTTATCTATATCCTTTTGCAGACTCTTCCTATCCTCCTCATCCCCTACTTTTCTTCCCATTTTTGTATCGTCCGCAAATTTTGATATATTACACTTGGTTCCCTCCTCCAAATCATTTATATAAATTGTGAACAACTGGGGTCCCAGCACCGACCCTTGCGGAACCCCACTAGTTACCGGTTGCCATCCCGAATATGAACCATTTATCCCCACTCTCTGCTTCCTATTTGTTAGCCAATCCTCTACCCATGCTAATATATTACCCCCAATCCCATAATTTTTTATTTTTAGCAATAGTCTCTTATGTGGCACCTTGTCAAAAGCCTTTTGGAAGGCCAAGTATACCACATCCACCGGTTCCCCTTTATCCACCCGGGTTGTTACTTCCTCAAAGAATTCGAGCAGATTTGTTAAACAGGACTTCCCCTTCACAAAACCATGCTGGTTCTGTCCGATGAAGTCATGTCCATCCAAGTGCCCCGTTAGTGTTTCTTTAATAATTGTCTCTAACATTTTACCCACCACCGATGTTAGACTAACCGGTCTATAGTTACCCGCCTTCTGTTTACTTCCTTTTTTAAATATAGGTGTTACATTGGCCATTTTCCAATCCACTGGGACCGTTCCTGCCTCCAGGGAGTTTTGGAAAATTATCACCAATGCATCCACAATCCCACCGCTATCTCCCTCAAGACCCTTGGATGTAATCCATCAGGCCCAGGGGATTTATCCTCCTTCAGTCTCATTAATTTCCCTAATACCACCTCCTTGGTGATCTTAATAGTATTTAGCTCCTCCATTCCTACCGCCCCCTGTTTATCCAGCGTTGGAATATTTTTTGTGTCTTCTATGGTGAAGACTGATACAAAATACTCGTTTAATGCCTTTGCCATTTCCATGTTCCCCACCAACAACTCTCCAGTCTCACCCTCCAATGGACCAACGTTCACCTTAGCCACCCTTTTTCTTTTTATATAGCTATAAAAACTCTTACTATTAGTTTTTATGTTGTTCGCTAAATTCCTTTCATAGTCTATTTTCCCCGTCTTAATTAATCTCTTAGTTATTTTTTGCTGACCTTTAAATGCTTCCCAATCCTCTACCCTCCCACTATCTCTGGCTACCTTATATGCCCTTGCCTTCAGCCGAATACTATCCTTTATAGTTTTACTGAGCCATGGCTGACTGTTCTTACCCTTACCCCTTTTATTCTTCATAGGAATAAATTTTTCTTGAAGGTTATATAGTAGATCCTTAAACGTACACCACTGCTCATGTACCGTCTTATTCTTGAGTCTGCTATCCCAGTCAACTTTGATCAGCTCAGTCCTCATACCTTCATAATCCCCCTTATTTAGACTAAGTACCCTAGCCTGAGTTTCAACCTGCTCCCCTTCTATTTGAATATGGAATTCGACCATATTGTGGTCACTTGTTCCCAACGAGTCCCTAACTATGACATTTTTAATTAATCCTGCTTCATTACACAGGACCAGATCCAAGATTGCCTCCCCCCCTTGTCGGTTCTGTGACATACTGTTCTAGGAACCCGTCTCTAATACATTCTATAAACTCTTCCTCTAGTTTACCCTGCCCAGTTTGGTTTGCCCAATTAATATGAAAATTGAAGTCCCCCATGATTACAGCAGTTCCCTTTTTACATGCGTCAACTATTTGCAGATTTATGTTCTGACTAACAGCGTCACAGCTATTTGGAGGTCTATAAATTACACCCACTAGTGTTTTTTTCCCCTTGTTATTCTCTATCTGTACCCAAGCTGTTTCACTATCCTGATCCTTCAACGCAATATCCTTCCTCTCTATTGCCGTTATTCCCTCCCTTATTAAAAGGGCCATCCCTCCTCCCTTTCTTTCCTGTCTATTTTTTCTAATTGTCGAGTACCCCTCTATATTTAACTCCCAGTCCTGATCCCCTTGCAGCCATGTCTCCGTAATGGCCACAATATCATAACTATATATACTTAATTGCACCGTTAATTCATTTATCTTATTTCGAATACTCCGTGCATTTAGATACAGCACTTTCAGATGATTTTTACTACCCTTCCTTTCTGTTTTTGCCTCTTTTACATCTAGAGCTTTATCTTCACACATTCTGGATCCTCCTGTCACATTTTGATTTTCCGTTTCCCCACTGATACCCTGCTCTATTTCCTCTACCCCTGCCGTTATTACCACACTTGATACCTCCCCCCCGCTACTTAGTTTAAAGACCTCTCTACTGCCCTAGTTATATGATTTGCCAGGACCCCAGTCCCAGCACCGTTCAGGTGAAGTCCGTCCTTACAGAACAGATCCCCCCTGTCCCAGTACTGGTGCCAGTGGCCCAAGAAACCAAACCCATTTTTCCCACACCAGTCTTTGAGCCACGCATTCAGCTTTTTAATTTTACATACTCTCGCCGATTTGGCCCGTGGCTCAGGTAGCAATCCGGAGATCAGTACCCTCGAGGTTCTGCTTTTTAATTTATTCCCTAACTGCTCAAACTCCTTCAGCAGATCCTCCTTCCTCGTCCTTCCTATGTCATTGGTCCCCACATGGACCACGACCACTGGATCCTCCCCCTCCCTCTGCAAATTTCTCTCCAGCATCGCAGAGATATCCTTAACCCTAGCACCGGGTAGGCAACACAGCCTTCGGGACATGTTCTGCTGGCCGCAGAGAACCTTATCTACCCCCCGAATAATACTATCCCCTATCACAACGGCATTTCTTCTAACTCCCCCTCTTGAATGTCCCCCTGATCCACGGTGCTGCAGCCAGGTTGCTCATCCCTCCCACAGCCCCTGATCCCGTCCTCACATTGAGTAAGAGCCTCGGTCATGCTCGTCAGGAACAAGGGCTGTGGCTCCTGCCGCATCTCCTCCTGGTTCCCCCTACCTACCTCGCTTATGGCCACACCTTCCTTTCCTTGCTCACTCACTACTGAATTAGTTAAACTAGTCGGTGTGACCATCCCCTGGTACAAAACACCCAGGTAATACTCCCCCTCCCTGATGTACCGCAGCGTATGAAGTTGGATCTCCAGCTCCTCAATGCGGAGCTCGAGTTCCGCTAGCCTCAAACACTTACTGCAGCTGTAGGGATCATCCACACCATCTACATCAACTCTAATCCTCCCAGACCCAGGTATACAGAAATTTGGAATGTAAAAGATGTACTGATGTTCCTAAGGAATTGGAATCCAGTTGAAACTCTGTCATTATCCAAAATTACCATGAAATTTGTTATGCTCATGGCATTAGTTTCAGCGCAGAGAGTTCAAACATTACAGAAACTCAGAATTGATAGAATAAAAGTAGGGCAAAATGCCGTGACATTCTATGTCTATGATTTACTGAAGCAAAGTAGACCTGGGTTCACAGGATGCAAGTTGGAATTTTTAGCATATCCTACAGATTCACGACTGTGTGTAGTAACATATGTGAAAGTTTTAAGAGGTGCCGAATTGGCATTTTGTATTAGTCATAAAAAGCCTCATAAGAAAGTGTCAACACAAACAATTTCACGATGGTTGAAACAGGTGTTGAGATATTCAGGTATTGATACTGATAAATTTAAATCTCAATTCCACCAGGGCGGGCATCAACATCAGCGCAGGGATTCAGACGTGCTAATAGATCTTATTCTCGTGGCCGCAGGATGGGCAAGTGAACAGATGTTTCACAAGTATTACCACAAGGAGATTAAAGATCTCAGAGGGTTTGGTAATGCCGTGATGGATACAGTATTAAATCCCCCATATAATAAATGGGCCTAATTTTTGTTACTTTTATTAAAATAAATAAAACCATTAACAGATTACATTCAAATGTTGTGGTTATGCATTGTTGATTGTGCTTACTCAAATAGAGTCAATCGATGCAGTGAACACCTGGATTTGAATCCACGGTGTGAAATCACAGAGCTTTGAAATCTTCACGTATTCACTCACGTGACTCCGAAGTAAAATAGTAAGATTAAACGAGAACTTACCAAGTTAGAAGTTTGATCTTTATTTTATGAGGAGTAACGTTGAGGGATTACGTGCCCTCGCTCCCACCCTCATAAAAGGATCAAGCTGGTAGTTCTAAGTCTTTATGCATCTTACTATCATACTTCAGTAATTATCGTCTGTGATTGTCACTCCGCTGCTTTGAAAGATTGACGCGTGTGCGGCTGGACGGGGCTTCTTCACGTAATCCCACAACGTTACTCCTCATAAAATAAAGATCAAACTTCAAACTTGGTAAGTTCTCGTTTAATCTTACTATTAAACACTACAACATCCAAATGAGCTATGAACTACATAGTCTCTCTCTCTCTCTCTCTCTCTCTCTCTCTCTCTCTCTCTCTCTCTCTCTCTCTCTCTCTCTCTCTCTCTCTCTTCTCTCTCTCTCTCTCTCTCTCTCTCTCCTCTCTCTCTCTCTCTCTCTCTCTCTCTCTCTCTCTCTCTCTCTCTCTCTCTCTCTCTCTCTCTCTCTCTCTCTCTCTCTCTCTCTCTCTCTCTCTCTCTCTCTCTCTCTCTCTCTCTCTCTCTCTCTCTCTCTCTCTCTCTCTCTCTCTCTCTCTCTCTCTCTCTCTCTCTCTCTCTCTCTCTCTCTCTCTCTCTGTGTGTGTGTGTGTGTGTGTGTGTGTGTGTGTGTGTGTGTGTGTGTGTGTGTGTGTGTGTGTGTGTTTTTGTTTTTGTTTTTGTTTTTGTTTTTGTTTTTGTTTTTGTTTTGTGTTTGTGTGTATTGATTTGAGAAAAAAAGCTCCCACTTACATGGCCATCTTACTCAGAATCCCCCTCCACTGCGCAGGACAAGAGGATTTTTCCCATCAATGAAAAATAAAAGAGTTATTAGTGTTTAAAAAATGTTGAGATTCTCTCTCCTGAAGGCCACGCCCATTCCGGATGGACTATAAAACCCGGAAGTGTTGAGTGCCTCAGTCAGTCTCTGCAGATGGGGGAGCGAGAGTGTCACGTCTCTCAGTCTGAGTTGTCAATAACACTGAACACATGTCTACTAAACTGTGAGTGGTTTTACTGACCTGTCAGTGCCCTTAATGTTCTTTGAAAATATAGTTTGGAAATGCTAAAGCTGTGTTGCCTTTGGTTTGGAAATGCTAAAGCTGTGTTGCCTAATTAAAGTTGACTTGTCTAATTAAAGTTGCCTTGCCTAATTAAAATTGCCTTGCCTAATTAAAGTTGCCTTGCCTAATTAAGATTGCCTTCTATATAATTAAAAGTCTAATCTTGACCACTTCCTGTTTGCGCTTTATATTGATTTTAGAAAAAACGCTACCATGTATGGCTGTGATTTTTGGGCATCTTACTCAGTCCCCCTCCGCTCATCAGGTGCTGATGATTTTTCCCATCGATGAAAATAAAAGAGTTATTAGTGTTTAAAAAATGTTGAGATTCTCTCTTCTGTCAATCACGCCATGAAGGCCACGCCCCTTCTGGTGGGAGGTGGGAAGGGATTATAAAATCCAGAATTGTAGCCATGGCTCAGTCTCTGCAAGATGGAGCCGGGAGAGGTCACGACTCGCTGTCTTTAGTGGCCTTGTACCCTGCTTGAAATGGTATGAAACTACACTTGAATTTTGTGGGCTTGCACCCTGCTTGAAGTAGTGAGAAACTGCACTTGAATTTGGTGGCTTTGCACCCTGCTTGAAATGGAATTTCAAGGAATAGCCGTGAGTCAACTGCCAGCCCACCAGCCGTGAGTGAGTGAGCTGCCAGCACAACAGGCTTGAGTGACTGAGCCGCCAGCCCAAGATTCCATTCGGCCCACAATGTCCATACTAGCCCTGGAAAACCAGTCCCCTGCAGCCCACAACACCCATATTAGCGCTCCAGAAAGCCCCCCCCCCCACTGGCCACCAATATTGGAATTGGTGGAGAGGTGGAATATTGCGTTGGGGGACCAGCCCTCCGGTGTAATGCTGTGACCCAACGGGTTCCACTTAGTCTAGTATATGAATATATATCTAGCTACATACTATTAAAAGTCTCGACTTGTCTGTCTGTGGTCTCAGGAGCTGCGCCAAAATGGTACACAATAGCGCGAAAATGTTTGCAGAATCTTAGTTGGCTTTTTCCCGTGGTCGTTCGTATCGTTTCTTCACATTTGATGTTATATTTCACAAGTTATTGATATTTCAAGGTTTTAAAAAAAGCGAATTTTAACAAAAATTTTACTGTTAAAATCCTTCCTGCCAGCTTCCAACAAACGTCGATACACAGTTGCAATGCAGGAACACTCTGTGCTTCTACCAACTTTTCACCCGGAGGATATCACAGTCCTCCACCCGACATTTGCAACAACGTTGCCATCAGACAACACCTACTCCAGCTCCTGGCAGGACAGGAAGGGGAGGATGAATTGGTATTGCAATTGGGGAAGTGCAATTGGAATTTTTTTTAAAGTCCAATTCCGGGGGAGGCAGGGGAGTGCTGGAATCTTACATTTGGTAACGGGTTGAGTTGGGGGACCACGCCTCCTGTGGGGGCTAACGGTTAGTAGTGCAATGTTGCGTTGGGGAACCAGGCCCCCCGTGTGTCAGGGACCCAACGGGTCCTAGTTGGTCTAGTATTATATATATATATATATATATATATATGTGTGTGTGTGTGTGCGTGCGTATATGTTAGTATGTGTACATATGCACACATGCTGTACTTTCCTCTGCAATTGCAATGTAACATCTTTCCCTATACCTCCTCCCTCGGATCTACGCTGACCCCAGCAGTCCTTCCAGGTGAGACACAGGTTCACGTGCATCTCCTCCAACCTCATTTTGTTCCATTTTCCTGAAGTGGCTTCCTTTATATCAGCGAGACCAAGTGTCAACTCGTCGACTGGTTCGTTGAACACTTGTGCTCATTGCGCTAAGGCCTGTTGGATCTTCCAGTTGCTAATAATTTTGACTCCCCTTCCCATCGTCATGTTGACATTTCTGTCCTGGCCGCCTCCATTGCCAGACTGAGGCCACATGCAGACTGGAGGATCAGCACATCATATTCCGCTTGGGTAGCTTGCAACCTAATGGTATGAACCTGAATTCTTCAATTTTAGGTAAGTTACTTACTAGCAACCCCACCCCTCCCTTCTCCCTCCTTTTTCCTCCTCTTCCTTGTGTCCCTGGGCAGCATGGTGGTGCAGCGGTAAAGTTGTTGCCTTATAGTGCTAGAGACCCGGGTTCGATCCTGACTATGGGTACTGTCTGCACTGAGTTTGTACTTTCTCCCCATGACCGAGTGGGTTTTCTCCAAGATCTTTGGATTCCTCCCACACTTCAAAGACGTACAGGTTTGTAGGTAAATTGGCTTGGTATAAGTATAAATTGTCTCTAGTAAGTGTAGGATAGTGTTAGTGCACAGGGATAGCTGGTCGGTGCAGACTCGATGGGTCGAAGGGCCTGTTTCCGTGCTGCATCTCTAAACAAAACTAAACCTGGGTGGACACAAAATGCTGGAGTAACTCAGCGGGACAAGCAGCATCTCTGGAGAGAAGGAATGGGTGACGTTTTGGGTCGAAACCCTTCTTCAGACTTCTAACTTTGATTTAAACAACATCTGCAGTTCTTTCCTAAACTACACCTAAATTTGCATCAATTTTTCCCCTTTTCTGAAGCTGGTAGGAATAGCTTCCTAGTGTGGATTAGTGTGGGCCTTGAGCAATATTTGTTGTTCACTCCAGACAGCTTTAGCATTATGAGTACAGATCCACCACCGATTTTCCGGCTTCTGATGGTCCATCGCCTCCTGTGAAAGTCCGCCCGAAAATGTGGTGCCTAGGCCAGGTGAGGTGGCCGATCTCGCCTCATTGCAGCTGGTCTGCAGATCGGCCAGTCCTATTTGCCCCCTGTGGCCAGAGCTCTGGAACTCCGGCTCAATCCATTCCAATAGCTGACTTCCACAGCCAGACTTCATATCTGGAGGTTGAATTTGCCCCCTGTAACAGGGCTCTAAAACTTCAGCCCGACCGGAGTCAGCAGATCCATTCCCATAGCCAACTTCCTAGGCTGACTTTTCAGGCCAGTATATTGAACCCCTGGTGACCTGGGTGGGTCTTTCCAGCACTGTTTGACTCCTTTTGGAGGCATTGACCTCTGTTGCTCCAGCAAAATGGATAATTGGGCAAGGCTCTGGAATCAAGGGTGTTGGAAAATCAGTGGTGGACCTGTAATTAGGTATCAAAGTTCAATGCAGGGATTATCCATCAACGCTCCCAGACCCAAGTGTACCAATTTGGAGTACACAGACTTGATAAACCCATCACACACCATGTGGTCTAAGCAGATTGTGGCTGAGGAGTGAAGGTGACCACATAAAACATACAGCACAAGAACAGGCCCTTCAGCCCACAATGTCTGTTCCAATCATGATGTCAAGTTAAACCTATCTCCTCTGTCTTCTGGTGACTCGTATGCCTCTATTTCCTGCATATAGATGTGTCTATTGGAAAGCCTCATAATTGTCATTATTGTATTTACCTCTACCACCAGCCTTGGCAGCACATTCCAGGCACTCACCACTCTGCAACAAAACTTGCCCCGCACATCTCCTTTAAACTTTGTCCCTCTCATCTTAAAGCTAATTGCTTCTCATCCTTGACATTTCTACTCTGGGAAATAGATTCTGGCTGTCCATCCTATCAATGCCTCATACTTTTGTAAACTTCTATCAGGTCTGCCCTCATGCTCCAGATGTTCCAGAGAAAACAATCCAAGTTTGTCCAATCTCTCTTTGTAGCCAATACCCTCTTATCCAGGTTGCATTCTGTTAAACTTCTCTTGCACCCTCTTTCGCCTACACATCCTCCTGTATTTGGGCGACCGGAACTGCACGCAATACTCCAAATGCAGCCAAACCCAAGTCCTATAAAGCTGCAGCATGACTTCCTGATCTTACATTTATTGTCCTGACTAATGAAGGCAAGCATACCATACCATAGCATATGCCTTCAGCAATCATCCTCTTAGGGTGTGTGTTCACGACAGACTCCTAATAAATTTCAAACCTCACTTGCATTATTATTCTTGTCAAACTTCCAGTTTGGAATCAGATCCATAGGTTGTGAGAGGTCTATGAGAAGGCAGAGCTTTCTGCAGTTTAGCTTCCTCTTGTGGGGGTCGCAAGAATAAACCCTGACAGCAAATGATATCGTTGACAGTTCCAGCCAAGACAAGTCCCCTTCTTGCTCCGAACTGTGTGCTTTTGACATTCAGAAATACAAAAAGATTATTGAGTACTATTTTTTTTTTAAACATTTAAACTGTGATAAACAAATAAAAAAAATAGAACTTTAAAATATTTTAAAACATAAAACATTTAATAATTATCTTAACATTTTTAGATAATTTGGACTCCTTGCAGCTATTGCCCTCCATTGGAATCAACAAAACTGAGGTTTGTGGATTCTCCACGGTGAGAAGTGAAGAGTTGTCACAACCTTGGTCTTCCACAACAGTGTTCCTGCAAAGTGGGGGTGGGGGGGGGGGGGTGCGGAACAACCACCAACAACTAACCATCTGCATAATGGGAAATACAGAAGTTGCTTTAGACTTCACAGTGTAATGTTGAAGTTTGTCATATTCACTGAAATTTCTCCACAAGCTTCTTGCAACCGTTGGAAAATAGAGGTGGAGTAGGTCACTCAGCTCCTTAAACCTGCCTCACTTAATATAATATAAAGGGCAGCTAATCTGCCTCAGGCCTCAACTGTTGTGCGTGTTTCAGATCTTTCAGATTCCATCTACACTTCCCACTGTCTCAAAAAGCAGCAAATGTAATCAAGGACCATTTGTACCCCAGTTCTTGTCTCTTCCTTTTTGGCAGAAGTTTGAAAAAGTTTGAAAGCACATACCATTAGATTTAGGAACAGCTTCTTCCCTGCTGTTATCAGAATACTGAATGGTCCTCTCATAAACTAAGGGTGTCGTCCCAATCTCCCAACCTACTTCACTGTGGCCCTTGCAATCTTTTTTTCTCTGTATCTGTAACTCTTCAAAATGTAACACCATATTCTGCACTCTGGTTATTTTTTCTCTTTGCACAACCTTATGACTCGATTATAATCAAGTGTGATATGATTTGACTGTATAGCACACAAAGGTTTTCAGTCTATCTTGCTACGTGACAATAATAAACCAATGATAATTCCGACAGCTCAAATTTTCCCACCTTTTCACCTGCCCTCCCTACCTTCCCAAATAGCTGATTCACCTTGGCAACATCCTCAACAATCCTCCTCTCACTGCCCCACTGCTGCTCCATTCGGTCTCCTGAACAATACAGCATGGAAACAGGCCCACCAAGTCCATTCTAGCCGTCAACCAGCCATTTACACTAATCCTACATTATTTTATTCTCATATTCCCACCAGTACATCTAAGACTCTGCCACTCACAATTTATGATGGGCCATTTTTTATTCTCCTCTCATTCCATTCCATTCACCTGTTCGTGCACTGGGGATGATTTACAGCAGTCAACTAACTTCCGAACCCCTATGAATTTGGCACGTGGCAGGAAACTAGAACACCTTTGAAGAAATCCACGTGGTCACAGGGAGAACATGCAACCTCCATACAGACACCACCTGAAGTCAGGATTGAACCTGGGTGTCTGGAACGGTGATGAAATGGCTCTACTAGCTTTGCCGCTGAGTCACCCACATGCCTTACTTATTCACTCACTTGTCTTACCACCTAGTCTAATTATAAACACCCCATTATAGGTGTACCTTTGATCCCCTATGTCTGTAATATTTAGTTGTCTGACTACATAATGTTTAGAAATGTACATCAATATTTCCAGGTTGCCACCGTATTATAGTCTTCAGTAGAGGAAATGAATAAAAGCAAATCTGATATGTTCAATGTGATCCCATATAAGGAACTTGCAGAAATAAACAGAGCGCCCGTTGAGCACACAGCCTCCAAGGGTTTATTTTTAGTGTTTAATATTACTGGCTTCGTTACTGCAAGGAAACCAGAACAGCTGGAAATTGCACAAGAGTGGAGCAGGAGTGGAGTGGAGACATGCCATTTCACTCAACAAGTGGGTGATTTTAATTTAATTATTGAAGTGAAAACAATGTGGAAGTCAGCTGCGATCATAGGAAACAACCTTCCCTGCAGTCTGGTTTAATGATCCTCATGCCAATTGAAAGTTGCGTGTGGTAGGACACCTGGTCACAGGGTATGCCATGTTGAAGTACACCCGTCTTTGAGCAAGCTGCTTGAAATGTTCTGTTTGGCGTTAAAACTGGCAGGAAACGGACAGTCTGTGCCTTTTCTCTCATTTGTGAAAGCTTCCAGCCTTTGAGGTCAGCAGCTATTTCTCTTCCATGCAGACATCTTCCCTTCGCTGTGAAACCTGTGCCACAGTTGTTATGCCTCAAGGTATCAGCTCAGCGAAGCAATCGCCAGCTGGCCAACCCCTACCTGGTAAGGCTGGCCTGTATCCCATCATCAGCCGCAATAAAGATGTTGACAAAGCCAAGAGCGATGTCTTCAAGAACCTGAAAAGGGAATGCCTGAGGAAAGGTGTCCTGTTTGAAGATCTGGAATTCCCTGCTGATGACTCCTCTTTATTTTACAAACAGCTTTTGCCCTTCAAGCTGGAGTGGAAAAGACCTGTGGTGAGTGTTGTGTGGCTTCCTGGGTTTATTTCAGTGGCATCTTACATGAATAGCGGTATTCCATTCTCGTTCTGTGTGCTTTACATTGGACAGCACCGTTTCTCTGTCAGAAAGGTCACTTGACCAGAAATTCCTGAAAAATCTAAAAAGCCACAGAGAGTGCTAGAGATGCTCAGCAGGTCATGTATCTTCCGCTGAGAGAAATAGTTACATCCTCAGGTCGATGAGCCTTTAACAGGATTCGAAAAAAACATTCTAGAAGTGGGAGGGATGGAGAGAAAGTGGAGAGTTATCCATCATGCTATTTTGACTGTTCTCTTTCCTTGGTCCCATCCACTGTCCCAAGGTAGCCAAAGGAAAGTTCAATGAGCAACAATTTATCTTCCCACTAGCCTGCAGAAGCCAACACTAAATTCAGCAATTTCAGATGACCAGCCTTTCCAGTTTGTGCCAGAACAGTTCTGCAGAAAGATCATCAACTGCTGCCCTCTCTCTTTTTTTCCACAAAAGCTACCTGATCTGCTGTGGATATCCAGCACCTTCTGCTTTACTTACAATTTTCAGAAATGTCAGTATTTTGAAGACAAAATAAACTGTCGATGCTGTTATCTGAGGCAAAAGATAAACTGCTGGAAGAATTATGCAGGTCAGGCAGCACCTAAAGAAGCAGAGAAGCATTTAAAGGTTTGTGACCTGATGCAGGGTTTTGACCCAAAATGTGGGCTATCCTCTGCCTCCACAGATTCTGCCTGACCTCTGAGTTCCTCCAGCGGTTTGTTTAAACTTCTGTATTTTGCTTTCCAAACTTGATCTCACAATTCTAGCTTTGCATGCTCTGCCCTCTTATTTTCTGTCTTCTGCCCTTTCATTCATCTGTTATTTACATCTGCTCTACACAGATAATCTGTAAAGTCTTCACCACCCTCTCTCAGCCAACAACGCTGCCACTTATAATTGCACAATGTTCAATTTTGTTTGCAACTCTTCAGCATATGTACCCTCCTCTGGCCACTTACCATCAACATCCTAGACTAGAATTTTAACTGGACTGATTACCCAGTTAGTGCATCAACAAAAGCAGATCAGACGCTTTGTACCCACAGTGAGTGACTCATCTCCTGACTCCTCAAGGCCATTCCACAATCTCCGATGCAGATACTACTCAATGGTAAGCTCAGCTCCAACACTATCAACAACATTGACACTACAGCTAAGCAAGTGCACCAATGCCTCTACTTCTGCAGAAGGCTTAGGAAATTTATCATGATTCCAATGGCTATTTCCACAATGCACCATAGTAAACATCCTTTCCTGCCCAAGACTGCAGGAAAATGCAGAGTTGTGAACGCAACCCAGTCCATCAGGCAAACCAGCCTCCACCTATCGAGTTACTTATACCTTACCTGTCCTTTAGGCAGCTTTGGAAAAGTAGCCAACATAATTAACTCCCATTTGCATCCTGGTTATTACCAATTCTTCGCTCTGCCCTCAGGCAGAAGATATAATAGCTTGAAAGTTTATACCACCAAATTCAAGAACAATTTCTTCCCCGTTGTTATCAGACTCTTATGATAAGGATGAATTCCCGAACTTCCAATCTACCTCATTGCAGCTCATGCACGTTAATTTTATTACACTTTCTCGGTAGCTGTAACACTATATTCTGCACTCTGATTATTTTTCTCTTTTGCTCTACCTGATGTATTAATGTATGGAATAATCTGCCTGGGTAGCATGTAAAACAAAGTTTTTCACTGTATCTCGTGATAATAGACCAATGTTTAGGTTATGTATAGGTTTAGGAAAAGTCTAGGTTATTAATATATATCAAATAAAATCAGTGACCAAGCACTGAGCCTTGGGCATCTGTCTACCACCTTCCAAACTGAAAGGTTCTCTATTGGTCTCTGTTTTCTACTTTTAAACCAATTTCTCAGCTCTACAGTTTTTCTTTCCCACCGTTCCCCCTCTAGTTCCACTTGCCCCAGTTTTACTTGCCATGCTTTCATGTGAGACTTCATCAGATGGGTCTAACATCCCTCTGGAGGCAGAGTGGGTTTGAGGTCAGTGGAAAACAGGGGGCTCATGGGTTTGATGTCAATAGGAGAGACAGTAGTAACCTGAGAGAGTTACATGATGACGGAGGTCTGAGATAAGAATCAAGCAGCAGGAATGGATGCAACAGGATTGTAAGTCTGTGGTTGTATGTTTGTTATGTGTATGAGTGTTTTATCTCCAAGTAGGTCCACATACATGCATGTGCGAAAGTCTCTCCTGTGGAGCCTGATCTCCAGTCAGATTGGATCCCTTATATTGGACCAAGACTTTGTGCTGTCCAGATTGTTTGCAAAAGATACCCTTAAATGAAGAATTCTTGCACAGACATCCCCTGCTCCCCCGAACTGCAGTGGAAGAGATTCGGCTCAACCCCAAGGGTCAGCCCAGGAGGATGGAGCAATCTAGAGAAAGCCTCTGCCTTTTGCACAGAAAACCTTCTTCTTCATGAATCACTGCCAGTCTCATTTTTGAATGGCAATGGATTACATGCCTTTAGAAGACTGTTAGATTCCCTCTAATGTCATCTGTCACCCTGTTCCCCTTCTTGCTGCTATGACCGATTCTAACCCCCTGAGGTCTGCCAGTTAGGAAGTGCAGAAGCCAATTGCAGATGGAAGTCCCAAGGCCAAGGTCCAGAGGTTTAGAAATTAGCTTATTTGGTATTTTGGTGTTGAAGGCTGAGCTGTAGAAAAATGAGTGATATAGGTTTACTTATTGTCAAGGTGATGCAGAGCTGAATATAGTGCACGGGAGATGGTGTCCTCCATAGACCTGTACATAAATTTAAACTGTATGTAGGTTATCTGGAAAACTGCTGCAGATGTGAGCCATTACCAATTTATCGAAGTACTTCATGATGTTGGAGCTTCTGGGTGGAATTACGCTGCTGATATTTGTTTCCTTTGCAGACATGAGAGGATGTAGAGAGGCTTCTGGATGATCCAAGCACATATATAAATGTACAAAGGAGCTTAAAAGTGCAGATATGCAGATTAAAGAACAGCCTCTTCCCCTATAGGAGCTATCGGACTCACAGGTGGCAAAAATTCACAGGTGGCAAATGAACCTGTTACTGTGGAAACATTTGAGGTGAACATAGGAAAAATATTTTCATGGAATATATTCATATTTTCCATGGGGTCTGAGAGATTATAAAGGAGTCAAAACATTTAAAGGTCTCATTGTCTTTCAGTGTGGGTGAGTCTGACCTTTGACTGGTCATGTGCGATTGTTGTGTTAGCCGAATGCTTCACCAGCCTGCCAGCATCTCTTTTTCTGATCAGCACTGTCAGAATGAATGAAAGATTTCCATGGACTGAATACATGGCAACATTTACAGGCTAGACTTCACTTCATGCTCCCCCGCCCAAAATGAGTTACAGGGAACTCACACTAATCCCCCGCCAGCCCATCTCAACCCACTTCCACCACGGAAAACAAAATACCGAGCAAGGCTGAATTGCACAGCGTTGGAACTATAATCTATCTCACCATTTGATCCGCAATTCCGTTCAAATTCCTTCAGCAGTCATTTGATACAAGACTTTTTCCCTTGAGGAATGTCTTGGTTTTTTTTTAACCCATTCTGGAATGTGCTCTGTTTATGGTGTGGACCCTTCAGGGTTGATCCTGGGCAACAGGTTTCAGCCCTCTCATGGGAACAAACGCATCTGAGTCTCACGTTGCTAGAGGTCTATACATTCTCAGTACGCATTACCATTGGAGCACCTGATTTTCTCAAAATACAAAAACTCACAGTTTTGTGAAATAAATTACTCAGCCTAGTTACCCAGATGACCAAGACCCTGTTGTAAATCTTGATTATCATCCTCACTGTCAAAGATACCATCTATTTTAGAGTAATCTGCAAACTTACTAATCATGCCTTGAACATTACCATCCAAATCGTTGATAAAGATGATAAAGATGACAAAGAAGTCCACATAGGTTACATCTTCGTCTCTGCTCTCATCAACCTTTTTGGTTGCTTCTTCTAAAAACTCAAACCAAATTCATGAGACATGATCTCCCATGCTTGTTGTTACAAAAATAGACCTTCAAACATTCAGTAAAAGTAAGACCAAACATTCAGGAAAGACCAAAATGAGTAGGAAGGAACTGCAGATACTGGTTTAAACCAAAGATAGACAAAATGCTGGAGTAACTCAACAGGACAGGCAGCATCTCTGGAGAGAAGGAATGGATGACTTTTGGGTTGAGACCCTTCTTCAGACTAGTCAGGGGAAAGGAAAATGAGAGATATTAGCAGTGATGTAGAGAGATACAGAACAAAAGAATGAAAGATATTCAAAAAAGTAACAAAGATAAAGGAAACAGGCCATTGTTAGCTGTTTGCTAGATGAGAATGGGAATGTTGTGCGACGGGTGGGGGAGGGATGGAGAGAGAGGGAATGCAAGGGGGAATACTTGAAATTAGAGAAATCAATATTCATACCACTGGGTTGTAAGTTGCCCAAGCGAAATATAAGATGCTGTTCCTCCAATTTGCGATTAGCCTCATTCTGGCCATGGAGGAAGCCTAGGACAGGAAGTAACAAATGGACCTAAATGATCTCAGGTAGGGGGCGATGTTAGTAACAATCGGTGAAACTGGGATGGGTTGAGTTGCAGGGTAACAAAAAACTGGCTATCTGTCACATGGATGTAAAAGACCTCACAGTACTTTTCAAAAACAGGAACAACAGGGTGTTCTCACAGATTTCCTGTCCAATATTCATAAAATAAGGAAGTAAAAAATTGGTACAGTTAATACCACTTCCTTGAACCTCAACATTCAACCCTGATCTCAGTGTGTAAGCAGTGTACATGCTCTCCCTGTGACCATGTAACTGTTCCAGTTTCTTCCCACATTCCAGAGACGAGCAGGCAGGTACTGTAGCTCAACAGGCCACTGTAAATTGACCCCAGGTAAATGGCAAAGAGTCAAAGGAGAGCTGAAGGGCATGTGAGGGAGAAAGGGTGCAGGGTTACAGGGGAATGAGATGGATGCAATTGTTCTTCTGGGAACCATAATGGACACAATTGGCTGAATGGCTTCCCCCATGACATAATAAGTAAGTGAACTGTTGGGGTGTTCTCAATGGAAATGGGGAGAATGGAACAAGGCCTGAAAGATGTGGTTACTGTTTACCTTCACAGTGCAAAGCGGAAGAAGCGTTTCCACTGTATCTCAATACAGTGACAATAATAAACCAATACCAGTACCAAAACCAAAGAAAGAGCCTCTTATTTACCATTTTAGGCTTACAAATGGAATAACCTGGGGATCAGATCCACTGACTATCAGTTTGCAGGTGACTACTTTCTGCATCTATGGAACTGTCCCATTTCCATTAAACGAAAGTAGTCGGATTGGAAATTTGCTGCATATTAGACGTCATGCAAATTGGTGCAACACAATAGGGCTTTGACACACTGCCCTGTATGAATGAAGGTGCTGATTCATGCTTGCGTATAATCACAAAGAACTGCCTTCCCTCACTCAAATCACCAATGGCGACCCAAACAGCATGCATTTAAGTCAGATAGCAAGATTGCATTGAACATCCATAAGCACTGTTTGCAGTGAGTCAGGGGTAAAAATATAAAATGTAGAAGCAGTAATAGGCCATGCATCCCTTCAAGCCCGCTCCACCATTCAATATGATCATAAACGATCATCTATTTCCCCCCACATTACCTTCAACTTCCCCATGATCCGCAGTTACCCGCAGAGTAGTTTACAATATCCAATTACTTACCAAACCGAAGGTACACAAAAATGCTGGAGAAACTCAGCGGGTGCAGCAGCATCTATGGAGCGAAGGAAATAGGCAACGCTTCGGGCCGAAACCCTTCTTCAGACGTGGGAGGAAACTGAAGCACCTGGAGAAAACTCATGTTCATTGCGAGTACAAGCAAACTCAACACAGATAGCACCACGTTTAAGTCTATTCAGTAACTTGATCTCTGTAACCTTCTGTGGTAGAGAATTGCACAAGTTCTCCTCCCTTAGCGGGAAAAAGTTTATCTGTTCTCAGCATTGAGTTTATTTGTTGGAGCATAGAAGACTAAGGGGTGGTCTTATAGTGGTGAGGGGGATAAATAGTATGATTGCTCAGTGTTCTTTTCAAAGAGTATGCGAATCAAGAACGGAATAGCATGGGTTAAGGTGAGAGGACAAAGATTTAATAGAACAGAGGGAACAACATTTTCACATATTAGTATGGGTGTCTGGGGTTATGGGGAGAAGGCAGGAGAATGGGATTCGGAGAGAGAGATAGATTAGCCATTATTGAATGGCGGAGTAGACTTGATGAGCCTTATTCTGCTCATATCACATATGACCTTATGACATAGGAGGTTGTTCACAAATAGAATGAGCCACCAGAGGAAATGGTTGAGTCAGGTACAATAGCAACATTTAAAAGACATTTGGACAGGTACTGTACATGGATAAGAAAAGTTTTGATGGATTATGGACAAGTAAACGGGAATTGCTTAGAGTGGCATTGATGGGTTGGGCCAAAGGGCCGGCTCCTGTGCTGTAGGACTCTTGAGATATATGCTACATCAGCATGGGGATATTTCTCTGAACAAAGCATCAAAGCTTAGGATAGGGGCTGAGCAGGATGGATGAACATTTCCTGTCTTCCTGTAATATGTCATTTCAGATACAAGGTACTGTTTTGTGCTGAGCAAAACACAAAGTGCTGGAGGAACTCGGCAAGTCAAACACCATCTGGGAAGCAAATTGAAAGGTGACATTTCAGATAAGGATCCTTCTCCAGACTGAAGGAGGCTGAAGAAGGATCCTGATCAGAAACCTTGCCTGTCTATTCTGTTCCTGGTTGTTGCCTGACCTGCTGAATTCCCCCAGCACTTTGTGTTTTGCTCATGGTTTCAGCATCCGCAGTTTATTGTATTTCCACTGTTTAGTGCCGTGATATGTTGACCCTTCATTTCTCACACAAGGATTATAAACATTTCAAAGGAACACTGTACTGCTGCTGCAACTGGAGTTTTACAGTTGACACAAAACTGTGATTGCAGGTGAATGGGTGCAGAAGAGATTTTGGAAGGTGGCTATGAGGTATAATAAGCTTGTGTGATTCCTTTAGAGCAGAGGATAAAAAAGGGAGACTTCACTGAGGTGCATCAAATTATGAGGGGCCTAAATAGGATGGGGAGATTATGGGGGTCGTGAGATGATCTTTATATATTCTCTAGCCACAGGAGAGTGGCCAATGTTTGCAGTGGAGGAAGGGTCTCGACCCAAAATGGCACCTATTCCTTTTCTCCAGAGATGCTGTCTGACCCGCTGCGTTACTCCAGCTTTTTGTGTTCATCTTCAGCCAATGTTGTTCCTTTGTTTCAGAAGAGATGTAGAGATAATCCAGGGAATGATAGGCCAGAGAGCCTCACATCAGTGGTAGGGAAACTATTGGGGATAACAGGTCAGGCAACAACCAGGAACAGAATAGACAGGCAAGGTTTCTGATCAGGATCCTTCTTCAGCCTCCTTCAGTCTGGAGAAGGGTCCCTACCTGAAATGTCACCTTTCAATTCTTTGATGGGGATGAGTCAGAGTATAGAAGAGAGATCGAGCAACTGTCCATATGGTGCCAGCACAATAACCTGGCCCTCAACACCAGCAAAACCAAGGAACTGATTGTGGACTTTGGAAGGTGTAGGATGGGGACCCACAGTCCTGTTTATATCAACGGGTCGATGGTTGAAAGGGTCAAGAGCTTCAAATTCCTGGGCGTGCACATCTCTGAAGATCTTTCCTGGTCCGAGAACACTGATGCCATTATTAAGAAAGCACATCAGCACCTCTACTTCCTGAGAGGATTACGGAGAGTCGGTTTGTCAAGGAGGACTCTAACTTCTACAGGTGCACAGTAGAGAGCATGCTGACCGGCTGCATCGTGGCTTGGTTCGGGAACTTGAGCGCCCTGGAGAGGAAAAGACTACAAAAAGTAGTAAACACTGCCAAGTCCATCATCGGCTCTGACCTCCCTTCCATCGAGGGGATCTATCACAGTCACTGCCTCAAAAAGGCTGGCAGTATCATCAAGGACCCACACCATCCTGGCCACACACTCATCTCCCTACTATCTTCAGGTAGAAGGTACAGGAGCCTGAAGACTGCAACGACCAGGTTCAGGAATAGCTACTTCCCCACAGCCATCAGGCTATTAAACCTGGCTCGGACATAACACTGAACTTTACTAGCCAATACTGTTATTTGCACTTTATCAGTATATTGATCCATGTGTGTATATATTTATATAATGCCTTGTAGTCAATGCCTACTATATTCTGTTGTGGTGAAGCAAAGCAAGAATTTCATTGTCCTATCAGGGACACATGACAATAAACTCACTTGACTTGACTAGATAGGGTTTACTCCCAATTGGAACAGAATGGGTTAATTGGAGATAGCCAGGTTGTGCTATACTAACCTAATTGTGTTTTCTGAGGAGGTGACGAAGGAGATAGATGAAGGAAGGGTGGTGAATGTTGTGTACATGGATTTTGTAAGCCTTTTGATAACGTACCTCATGGTCGGCTGATCTAGGAGATTAAGATGCACGGTGACTTAGTCATATGGATTCAGAACTGGCTTATTCATAGAAGATAGATATTCTGGCTGGACGTCTGTGACTAGTGGAGTTCCGCAGGGATCTGTGCGTGGACCTCCGCTGTTTGCGATATATATAAAAGGCTGGATGTAAACAGTAGATGGGTTGGTCAGTACGTTTGTTGATGACACCACAATTGGAGGAGTTACAAACAGTGAGGGAGGTTGTCAGAAGATACAGCAGGATATAGATCAACTGCGGAAATAGGCGTGAAATGGCAGATGGTGTTTAATCCAAGCAAGTGTGAGGAGCTGCAATTTGAGAGGTTGACTATAAGTGGAGAGTATACAGTTAATGGCAAAACCCTTAACAGCATTGATATGCAGAGGGATCTTGGACTCCAAGTTCATAGCTCACTAAAGGCGGCAGCACCAGTAGATAGGGTGGTAAAGAAGGCATATGGAATGCTTGCTTTCATTGCTAGGAGCATTGAATATACTGTAAAAGTCAGGAACTCATGATGCGGCTCAATAAGACTGGTTAGTCTGCATTTGGAATATTGCGTGCAGTTCTGGTCGCCCCATGAAAGGAAGGATGTGGAGGCTTTCAGGGGCGGAAATCCGGGGGGGGGGGGGGCACGTCCCCCCATGTTTTGAGAGGCTGGGGACAACTCCTCCCCCCTCCCCATGATTTGTAATCTGTATTTTAAAACTCGGTAAAAAAAAGCTATTAAAAATCTCCGCTTTCCGCCAGACAGTGGGGGTGGGACTGATGATCGAGGGCGCCGATTCAACGAGAGAGATGTCGGTCAGCAGGCAGTGGGGGGGGGGGGGGGAACCATGATGATTCAGCAGGATGATTGGATGATTGGAGGAGGGAGGTGTTGGTCAGAGGCGGAAGTAGGGGTGTGGGACTGAGGATAGAGCGTGGTGATTGGAGGAGGGAGATGTCCATGGAGCAAAGATCATAGAGCGGAGCTTGACTCGGCCCGTTCGCGGGACCTTTCAACGCCCGGCGCGGTCAAATTGCTGTGTCGAGGCGATCGAGGCTCCCGATGTTGACGTTCCCGCGAACGGGCCGATTGAAGCCCCACGATTCGGGGCGGTCGAAGCTGCTGTTGCTGGAGTTCGGAGTCAGTCACCAACCAGGTCAGTTCCTGATGTTACCGTCCACGGGGACCATGGGCGAAGCCTCGTGTGTGTGTGTGCGCATGGGCGCGCGGCCGCCAAGAAATTGTTTCTCCCCCATGTTTTGAGAGCGATTTCCGTGCCTGGAGGCTTTGAAGACGGTGCAGAGGAGAGTTGCCAGAATGTTCCCTGGATTAGGTTTCAGCTGCAAGGCTAGGTTGGATAAAGTTGGATTGTTTTCTCTGGAACATCGGAGGTTGAGGGGAGACTTGATAGAAGTATATAAAATTATGAGAGGCATAGATAGGGTAGACAGTCAGAAGCTTTTTCCCAGGGTGGAAATGTCCAACACTAGAGGGCATAGCTATAAAGTAATTGGGTGAAAGTTTAATTGAGATCTGTGGGGCAAGTTTTTTTACACAGAGAGTAATGGGGCCAGGAATGCATTTCCAGTGGTAGTGGTAGAGGCTATATAATAGTGGCTTTTGAGGGGCTTTTAAATAAGCATATGAAAGTGCAAGAAATATTGGGATTTAGATCGTATAGAGGCAGATGAAATCAGTTTAACAGCATCAAGTTTGGCACAAACATTGTGGGCTGAAATGCCCGTTCCTATACTATAATGTTCTATGTTCTATGATAGGCTGTTTCCTTCAGCAAAAAGTTAGAAACCTGTAGGAGCTGAGGGAAAATGAGGAAAATTGTGTTTACCCAAAGAGTGGTGGGGGTCTGGAAAACATTGCCGGAAAGGGTGTTGGATGCAGAAACTTCCTAAACAGTACATCGGCGTGAATGTACAGACCCAGTGCTGGAAGGTGGCCTTAGGTTGGTGAGAGGAGGATAGTAAAGATGAGGGAGTGGGGGCTTGGACCCTCCCCTGACCCTCAGTTTGAACAAGGGTCTCGACCTGAAACATCACCCATTCCTTCTCTCCAGAGATGCTGCCTGTCCCGCTGAGTTACTCCAGCATTTTGTATCTATCTGAGCTTGGTGAGCTCTGTTTTGACCATGATGGATATGACTGGACATTTGGTATTCTACAGAATCATGAGTTTTGGCTAATTCTGGCAGAGTTACATTATCTGGGACATAGATAGCATAGCTAATCACAGTGTTTTCCAAGGATTACAGGGTCTAGCGGGTGTAGGTTGAAGGTTAGAGGGGAAAGATCCAAAGGGGACAAAAGGGTGTGTTTCTCCACACCAAGGGCGGTGCGTATATGGAACCAGCTGCCAGAGAAAGTGTTTGAGACTGGTACAATTGAAGTGTTTAAAAGCCATTTGGACACATAAATAGATAGGAAAGGTTTGGAGCGATACGGGACAAATGGAGTCAAATGGGACTAGCTCTGGTAGGCATTTTGGTTAGCAGTTGGGCCGGTTATTCTTTCCCTGCAAAATTGCTATAACTTTTGAACCTCCATGATGGAGGAAGTGGAAGGTGAAGGGGAAGGTTGGCAGCTGTGAATGGCCCACAAACTCACTTCCCAGTCCTTTGGAAAGCATCCTAAGGTCCGTTATCAGCTATGAGAAGTGGGGCATGGCGGCCCTGGCACAGGCAATGGAGGGGTGGATGCTGGAGGTGATGGATCGTGGTGTTAGTAAAGACGGCAACAGGAGGCCTTGCAGCAGGCAGCTGAGTAAGTAGATCAAGTGCAGATTATGGCAGCTGCACGGAACGGCGATAGACGGCATCACACTGCGCCATGCTGACCTCTACTTTATCGATCCACTGCCACCAAGACACAAGGCCTCAAAGTGAGGAAAAAAATCCACATTTGCTTTGGCTAAGATGGGACATTTCAGAAACTTGGAAGTTTCTAGATGGCGCCGGAATGTGGCGGTTTTCTACGTACTGTTCCAGAAGAGGATCTATTGTACTTGTGTGCGGTATGATTTGACAGGATAGCATGCAGAAGAAGCATTTCACTATCTCCGTACACATGATAATAATATTAAACTAAACGAAAACCAAAGGACAAAGTGCTGGAGGAATTCAGGGGGTCAGGCAGCATCTGAGTAGGGAATGGGCAGGGGGCATTTTGGGTCGCGATCTTTCTATAGACTGATGAAATGAATGTAAACTAGACTTTATATGTTCTGAATTACAGAAGCTTAAACCGATGTGAATACAAAGGAAAATTGATAATCCCCCAACCGCCTGCACCTACAGGTTTTGGGAGGTGAGTGGAGTGGGGTTAATGGGGAGAAACATTCAATCACCTGTACTCATAAACTGAACTGCAGCCCAGGCAGGGCTGTGGGACTTGCGGTCAATGGGCCTGTGTCTCTCTTGGATTAAAGCCCAAAGTATGTCACACACAATACCCATTCAATGCAGCTTTAAACTTGAATGTCATTTGCTGAGGCAGACTGGGCCTCTTTCAGTTCTTTGGATAGGGAAAAAAAAATGTGATGCTTATCTCTCTTCACCCTCCCATTCTTCACCAGTGCTCTCTGTGCATCGGGTCTCTCTAGCTGTTGTGGAGCAGCAGCCCCTCAGGGTCTGAGGCTTTGTCTTTTACTCTCTGCATTGTTTCTTGATCGATGGCCCGAGGGAGGATCAGCTTTGTTTTTTAACCCAGTTCCGCAGGTGTGACGTTGTTGGGACCCATCCTATCAGCAGCGATCGGCCTGGATTTATGCCAGGGGTGCTGTGGTCTTTGAAGATACTGTAAAGTGCTGCCTGGGATCACGCTGCTCCCTGAGCAAGGGTGCTTTTGGAACAGCTGGGGGAGATCGGAGTGAACTTGTTTCATAGGAGCCATGCCTCACACAGCCTCGGGATACTTCTGCGACCGCCTCGTGCGCGAGAGGCAGAGGCGGGATGGGGAAGGGTCGTTCCACAATCCCCTCAAATATTTTGAGCAGAACTTCGTGAAGCTGAAGCTGGACTGCCTGCACAGAAAGACCTTGTTTGAAGATGGGATGTTCTCAGCCACAACTGAGGCCCTTGGGTACAAAGAACTGGGACAGAAGTCCAGCAAGGTGAAGAACATTCTGTGGAAAAGGCCCAAGGTAATGGAAGGGACCCAAGCTGATGCTCGATTCTACTCTGTCTGAGAGAGAGGGCTCCCCAAACGTACGTAAGAGCTGGGCAGTGTCTGTCGGGGAACAGGAAGAAGGGGCTGAGGGAAATCAAGTCTTAACCGGTTGGTTTAAAGGGCAGGCCAAGGCTGGGGTGAGATGATTGTCATTGTCTCTGAAGCTTAATGTTTGCACTTTGTGAGGATGGCGAGGGGGGAGTAAACCGAATTACTATATAGAAGGGACAGACCGTGTTCCTGAAGACGAAGAGAATGAGTACTCACAGTGGGGCCAGGGGCAGACTGTTCTCTCTGTGGAAGAAGGGGGATTGCTCCCAGTTACTGTTGGGCAGGGGCAGACCGTGCTCTTGGGGTGGGGTTGGGGGCGGTGAGGACTCACAGTTACTTTAGGGCAGAGGCACGTTCATGGTCAACAGGGTATATTCAATAGGGCATTCTTCATGATGAGTATGGGTTGGACTGAGAGTAGAGATTTTTGTGATGTGGGGGATGTTAGTTGTGTTTGGGTGGGAGAATTGACAGTGAGCGAATGGCATTATGTGCACTATGGCAGGAGGGTGAAGGAGCCGTACCCATCACTGTCGGCCAGGTGCCGACTGTTCCCCCAAAGGTTAATGTAAGGGCAATCACGTTGTGGTGAACATGAATTGGACTGAGAGTGGATGTCTCTGTGATGTGGGGGCTGAATGTTGTGGAGGGACGAGTGTGGTTAGTGTGGGTGAAGCACAATATGTGCGGTAGAACATTGGTTGGGTTGCATGCAAGTATTGAAGGTAAAACCCAGCCTGTGCAGTCAGACTGGGAGCAGCAGTACTTTGTGGCCTTGAGATGGTGACACTTGGCCATCTGGAAATACATCAGTGCCACTGGCTTGGGTCATCCCTGAGTGCTGGTGGATGAGGCGTTTCATGAGTTTAATGGTGATCAAAGAGGAATGGTCCTCACTTTTGAGAGGAACTTAATCCTGTGTCCATGCAGCAACTCCCAATATCACACTTGGTGGCACAGTGGTTCAATGGTGCTTTACTGTCATATGTATCAAGGTACAGTGAAATCCTTTATTTGCATACAATTCATTAAAAATCTTACTACCTGCAATCTTGTACCCTTCAAATTCAAAGTTGTTAAAAATATTAATTTTTAATTTGGCCATAAATGCTTATTTTCCTGACGGTGGCACTGGGTTGGAGTTGGAGTGTCAGCGTGGCCAGATGATCTTGTCAGTGTCTCCATCACCCCTCTACCAGTCAGTTCAGTTTAGTTTATTCCTCATAAATGTCACCCTGGCTCTTAAACATAGAAACATAGAAAATAGGTGCAGGAGGAGGCCATTCGGCCCTTCGAGCCAACACCGCCATTCATTGCGATCATGGCTGATCGTCCCCAATCAATAACCTGTGCCTGCCTTCTCCCCATATCCCTTGATTCCACTATCCCCTAGTATCCTCTATCTATCTCTCTCTTAAATCCATCCAGTGATTTGGCCCCCACTGCCCTCTGTGGCAGGGAATTCCAGCCTTGTTGGCAGTGGAGAGGCTTTTAGAAGGCTTCTGCTGAGGCATCTTATGACTTTCTCAGGGTGGTCTGATCTTGTTCTATGTCTGATCAGTAGTGGTCCCAGATCAGGACTCGGTGCAGGACTCAGTGATGGTAATCATTTCATAAGGAGTTTGTACGCCTCTCCTCTAGGGGATGTTCATCACCTGACACATGTGCAATGCGAATGCTTTGTGCCAGAGTGATGTTATTCGGGTTTTCCCACACATTGGCATGGTCTGGGTCATTTGTAGAGGATCTGTGAATGAAGCCGATTACCTTCTATTTGTTGCTGACCAGTGCCATTTCTGACTGCAGGATGGAGGGATGGTTGCTGATGAAGCAGCTGAAGTTGCTCCCCTGAGGATCACCAGCAGTGATTAGCTGGGTATGCAAGCATACTGTGCCTTTTGCTGGGTCTGACGGGGCAATGGGGAGCTTCTCTCAATCCTCATTGATTTCAATTTCACTGGGAACCCACTGTGATATAGGTTGAATGCTGCGGTAATACCAATGGCAAGCTCTTGCCCTTCCAGGTGAGACAGAGGCTCATGTGCACCTCTTCTAACCTCATCTACTGCATCCAGTTTTGCTGATGTGGCCTCCTGTACACCGTGTAGACTCGACAACCGTTTCGCTGAACGCTTGTGCTCGGTCTGCCAAGGCCGACTGGATCTCCCGGTTGCTAACCATTTTAACTTCCCTTCCCATTCCCATACTGACCTTCATATTCCGCTTGGGTAGCTTACAACTCAACGGTATGCACATTGAATTATCCAATTTTAATTAACTCACTAACCCTCCCACACCTCCCTCTTTCTCCCCCCACACCCCCCATTTCTCAACTCTAACCCCCTCCCCTGTGCCCCACCTGGACTCCCATCTGTTTCTCCTCACCCCCTCCCCCTGCTGCTATTTTCCCTCCCTCTAGCTTCACAATTTTATGACTTTAGAGCATACAAGATGGAGGAAGTGGAAAGTGAAGGGGAAGGTTGGCAGCTGTGAATGGCCCTCAAACTCACTTCCCATGCCTTTGGAAAGCATCCTACGGTCCGTTATCAGCTATCACCTCTTCTGCGTTTATCTATGGACCTTGTTCCATAAAATCAAAAAAACCCTTGGCTGTGTCCACCTATTATCTGCCATGCTTTGTTCTGCCTCTCCCTTCTTCCAGCTTTCTGCTCTCCCCACACCCCCTTCCCTCCCCACCACCAGTCTGAAGAAGGGTCTCGACCCAAACCTCACCTATCAATGTTCTCCAGAGATGCTGCCTGACATAAGTTACTCCAGCACTTTGTGTCCAATTGTGTATTAACCAAAATCTGTAGTATCTTGTTTCTACTCTCCCAGAACAACTCTTTGTGTTTGTTTGGGGTCAGGCCATCCTGATTAATGTAATTGAATGGCACGTCAAAAGTGAGCAAGTGATGAATGAATGAACCCTGCCTGATTGTACTGATGATTATACGTTCTCCATCACTGGCTGTAGTATGAAGATGGGCCAGTAATGGCCAGATTGAATATGTTCTGCTTTTGTAAACAGGCAGTTTTCACAAGGCTATGTGAATGTCATTGCAGTAAATGTACTGGGACAGCACTTCTGGAGCACATGTCTGGGGCACTATAGCCAGGCTTATGTCAGATCAGCCTTTGTTTGTGCCGTGCACATCCCTACTTTTTGTCGCATGAAATAAATGAATCACAGGTAGTTAGGGTGGTCAAGAAGCTTTCGGTTCATTGGCCTTCAACAGTCAAGAGTATTGAAGTTGGGATGTTATGTTACAGTTGTACAAGACGTTGGTGAGGCTGCATTTGGAATTTTTGGTCACCCGACCCGAGGAAGGGAGTCAATATGCTGGAAAGAGTGCAGAGAAGATTTTTTACAAGGATGTTCCCTGGACTTGAGGACCTGATCTATAAGGAGGGGTTGGGTAAACTAGAACTTTATTATTTGGACCGCAGGAGGCTAAGAGGTGATTTTATAGTGGTGAATAAAATCAAGAAGTGGATAGGTCGGGTGAATGCACAGTCTTTTACCCAGAGTAGGAGAATCAAGAACCAGAAGACATAAGTTTAGGGTGAGAGGGGAAAGATTTAATAGGAATCTGAGGGGCAATTCTTTCACACAGAAGGTGTTTGATAAATGGAACAAGCAGCCAGAGGAAGTAGTAGAGGCAGGTGAGATAACAACATTTAAAAGACATTTGGACAGGGACATGGATAGGAAAGGTCAATAGGAATATGGGCCAAATGCAAGCAGGTGGGACTAGCGTAGATGGGATATCTTGATCGCCATGGGCAAGTTGGGCCAAAGGGCCTGTTTTGGTGCAGTGTAACTCTATGACCTGGCTAGTATCTGAGATCCTCAGGAAGAGACCAGAGGGGATCAATGGCATCAGGGCAACATCTGACAATGTAGCTTCAGGCAGTGCTCGAGAACTCATTGGGAATCAAGGGGAAAGTTTCCGCTTAAAGTCATACCTTAAAGTCGTGTCTGTCGAAAGCCAGTCAACGGCCCCAGAAACGACATTTCCCAGTCCCAACCACCATCAGTGACCACCGCTCCATTTCCAATGGAAATGCTATATTCATTATTTTTTGCTCTTCTGATGCTGCCCGATCTGTAGAGTGGTTCAGGCGTATTCTCTTTTTATTTGGGATTTTCAGCATGTGCAGTTTTAGTCAATTTTCATTAAGCACTATTAGTTGATTTGGTAGTATTTAATATACTGTATGACAGCACAAACAGGACCTGTCTACTCAGTAAATCCAGTGGTATTTGTCTCATGACTGTCAATCCTAGTTTATTCTAAAAAAAGTGGGATTCAAATAGGATAAAAGAACAGCATAGTGACACAGTAGACAGAACTGCTGCCTCAGGATTCCAGGAATCCCCGATTCCCCAATTCCTGGAGTCATGTCTACTGTGGTGGTACAAGAGTTTATTTCAATCTCAACCTCCAGTACTTATTGTTCAGTATTTGCATTACCTTCTCCTGACTCTTCCAGTTTCCTCAAAAGTAAATTAAAGTGGCAATTTAATTTATCAAACTGTGCGATTTTTAATCATTGAATGAAGTCAATATTTTCATTGCTGACGGGCCAAGCTAATCAAGTTTTGTTTCCTTGTCAGGAAATCTGTGAGAATCCAAAGTTCATCATTGGTGGAGCCTCAAGAACTGATATCTGTCAAGGAGATTTGGGTAAGCCTTTATTACCATTTCCAAAGCCAGGAGTTATTCAGAAGATTAAATGGGATCTATACTCTGTGGCTCATGTATCATCTCACGTGCTATTTTAAATACAATTGGTTTGGCTAGTGCTTGGAATAATGAACAGATTGGTGTTCTGTGAATCGGCATCACCAGTAGTCTTTGAAATGTGGCACCAAGTATAAACACTTAAGTGAGGGCAAAAACGTCTCTGTCTAGGATCACACATAGCACCAAAAGGGCCTTTGCAGCCAGCTTGAAGCATCGATGATTCTCATCACCCAGTTGCCTGGTTCTTCAAGAGTCAAGGGGGCTTAATGTACACCAATTCCAGAGCAATGAAATTCTTCCTTGCTGCACCTTTACAGGTGCATTAAACACAACAGTGCATTAATATACATAAATAGCCTGTTATACCAGGTAAACCATATGATGAAAGTGCAAGCTAAAGTACATAGTTATTAGGACAAAGTTCTTGGTTGTTCGGTGCTTGTAGGTAGAGTCTAATGTTGTTCAGAGTGGTTCAAGAGATTTGTAGTGATGGGATGAAGCTGTTTTTGTACCTGGAGGTCATAGTTCTCAGGCTCCTGCACTTTCTTTCCAATGATAGCAGCAAAATGAGAATGCGGTCAGGGTGGTGTGCATTTTCCTAGACAAAATCAAAGCAAGCATTGGGTTCCTATCAGAAAAATAATCTTGAATGTAAGAATCATGTAACGATCTGTGTAAAGCAGGCAAACGGAAATGTTTTGATTTACAAATGCTCGATTTACCAATTTTTGCTGTAACACCTTTGAACCATTAGGTATGTATCATTGATTTCTGAACCTGTTTCTCACCAGCGTACTCCAGTTTCCAGGTATAAGAATAAACTGAACCAAGATGCCCATCATGAATCACACTTAGTCTTTTCAAGTGAATCCTGTTCAGCTAAGCAGCTGTTTCATACATTAATGAGTTACTGTACATAATTTATTTTTAAGCTGTGGCACATACAGTAGGTAGACACAGGTCGTGGACTGGTCCTCCTGCAGTGTTCAAGCTCTGTATTTTGTGGATAGACACAAAATGCTGGAGTAACTCAGCGGGACAGGCAGCAGCTCTGGATAGAAGGAATGGGTGGCGTTTCGGGTCGAGACCCTTCTTCAGATCATATTTTGTAATTTCAGACCATGTATTTTATGGTCTGTTCAGCCCAGTATTGGCTAGATGCTGATGTGGAGGCTTCATCTCTGCTTGAAAACATCTCAGACGCCAGCACTGTGGTCTAAAGGGCATCAGGGATCTCTGGTAGTGCAGTGTGGAAGTCAATCACTAAAGTGCCATTGGCAATACCCAGCCCTTGCTTTGTAAGTTGCAAAAAGTTTTCAGCACTTATTTCTTTATGACTTAAGAAGGAATGTAAAATTGAAATAAATTATTAATAAAATAAATAATTAAAAAACAAAATAAATAAGTTAATGATTTAGAAAATTATTAAATAAAAAGTAAATAAAACACTAATAAATAAAACATTAAACAAATATAAGTTGAGGTGAATGTATCCTTCCCTTTAGTTCCCTCTTCCACAACTGTCCAACTGAAATCAATCGACTTTTGCTTGCTTATAGGCCGACCATCCAGTCTAACCCATGTTGCGGTCAAGGCTAATTTCTTACTGTTTGTTACTCCATATTCCTTACCCTTTTTTACCAGTCTGATCCTTCTTTGTCGATTGTGGAGAATTGGAAGTGATAACTACCCTGAAAACACTTTTATTCTCCTTCTCTCCTTGGCTAACACCATACAATTCCAGAACCATAAAATCAGCCATTTCAAACTAATCAGGCTGCAGGACAACTTAGAAATACACAAATTCTTCCAAAGCAAGATCCGGCAGCTGTTACACACTGAGCCTCATTCTTACTAAACATGTTGTTTGCTCTGAATGGCAGGGGAGGGATGCCCAAGAGTGAGCATGGTGTGCATGGATTGTGGAAAGTAGCACCCAGGAACAAGAGGGTTGGAGTCAAGAGACTGAAATATTATGGAGGATGACTCATGAATGTGAAAAGTTTGAAGGTGCAGTGGGAGGAGAGGTGACCTTTACATGGCAGAAGCAGCCCATGTAGTTTGATTGCTCAAGTAAGCTATTGTGAGCGCTGCCCTTGTTGGATGCTTTGGTATTGTTCCTGTTACTGCATGTGGACTGGGTATTTCCAGCTGCAGTGACCTTAAGGGTGCCCAGAATTGGAGGAGGGCTTGCACTAGGCCACAGGCTCCATATTTGATTGAACAAAGGACCAAAATATATGTGGTCTGCGGCCTAGGTTCCTACCAACCACCTGTGACTACATACCTGTCCATCCTTAACTCAAATATCACCAACCAACATTCCAAGCCTTCATCTAAGATGCAATGTCCACTTGTATTTCAGATAAGGGGAGAACCAGAGGTGGTGGTATCCCAATACCACCTACCCCAACTCTCCCATCTCAGATAAAACAAGAAGCACAAGACACCACTAACCTGCTTCTACTTTTATCTCGGATGCCACCTGATTGACTCTGCCCGTACCTTAGATACCACCTACTCTTATTACGTATTTCATGTATCATCTATAATAGGTTTACTCTTTATCATTGTTGTATGGAAAACATTTGGGCACAGGATCTAGACAGTACAGGTCAAGAACATATCCATTGGCCCACAATAGCTGTGTCGACCATGATGACTAAACTAAACTAGTTCTGTCTATCTATATCTGGTCTCTATCACTCAATTTCCTGCCTGTTCATGTGTCTTATCTAAATGCCTCTTAAACCTTGCTATTGTGTCTGCTTCCAGTGTGTTCCAGGCACCTTCTACTCTCTGTGCAAACTAAACCTTGTAAATCTCCTCTAAACTTTCCCACTTCTGATGCTCCAGAGGAAACAATCCAAATTTGTCCAACCTCTCCCCACAGCTAATACATTTTAATCCAGGGAATGTCCAATACAACCTCCACATGCAGTCTAAACAAAGTTGTATTTATCTGCAACATGACATCCCAACTTTATATCTCAGTGCCCCAACTGATGAAGGCAACTATGTTATAAAGCGTCTTTAACACCTTATCCACTGGTTTTGCCATTTCAGAGAGTTATGGACTCGGATTCAAGCAATTCTAACAATATTGGGGAAATTAAAATTACCCACTATATAACCTTATTGCTTTTATACATTTCCATACGTCTACATATCTGTTCTTATATTTCCTGGTTATTATATAGAACCAGTGGTTCTATATAATAACCTCATTAGAGTGATTGCATCCTTCTTATGCCTGAGCTCTACCCATATTCTCTCACTGGATGTGTCCTCCAGGATGTCTTCTCGAATTGCACCCCCACCTCTTTTACAACCCCCTCCCATTAGACTATTCCCAGTTCACAGTCTAGGCATATCAGGTGGTCAACTAGTTACTTACTAAATGTGGTGACTCTACCAATGTTGCAGTCAGTCAGTTTTAGACCCACTCTTCTTTGTTGAAAAGAGTTGGTCCTAATAATCCAGGCTGGAATTGTCTTGCTGGAGTGCCAAAGCTTCAGCCACTCTGGATTTACCATCTGCATTGTCCCAGGGAGTGACCTTATGGAATTCCAGGAACATTTTTTAATTGTGATTAAATGATATCACGCTTCTTCTTCAGCTGGAGTGATTCAATGTATACAGAAAGGAGCAGGATGTTAGTGTACTGACAAGTTGCAAAAGATAGGGACAGATAGCTAGGCTCTTTCACTAGGCAAATATTTATAGTCAGGTAACTGAAGAATATGTATCTTTGGAAACCTTTTCCAATTTTGGCAATATTATTCCCTGTCCCACTCCTTGGGCCTTAGGGAGTGTTGTAGAGCATAGATCTAGGGTTGTTTCCATGAAAGTGGCAACGCAGTGAACAGGGTCGTGAAGATGATGTTTGGCACACTAGTCTTCATCGTTATTGTACTGCATACAGGAGTTGGGACGTCATATTATATCTGTACAAGATGTTGGTAAGGCCACCTCTGGAGCACTGTGTACAGTTTTGGTGGCTCAGCTATATGGATGTTATTGAATCGGAAAGGGTGCAAAATAGATTTACGAGGATGTTAACGTGTCTCCTGTTAAGGAGAGACTGGAATCAGTAGAGTCTTTTTCCCCCGAGCATGGGGTGCGGGAGTACCATTACATAGGTATATAAAATCATGAGGGCACAAGATAAGGTGAACAGCACAGTTTATACCTCAGGGTTGGGAAGTTGGGAAGTACGGTCATAGATCTAAAGTGAGAGAGAAAATATTTAAAAGGGAATTGAGGGGCAACGTACAGAGGGTGGGAACGAGCTGTCAGAGGAAATGGTAGAACAATCACGGTATTTAAAACATGTTTGGACAGGTATATGAATAGGAGAGGTTTGGAGTGATATGGGGCAATGAGCAGACAAGTGGGACTAGTATGGATGGCTTGGACAAGTTGGGCTAAATCTGCATTGTGCTTTGACAATGGAGCTCTAACCTATCTGTCTATGGGTCCCTGCATTATTATAACAAGGCTCAAAGCAAGCTTGACGAATAACACCTTGTCTGACCGGCAAGTTGCAGTCTTCTGCACTCAATATTGAATTCTCCAACTTTAGGTAACCTGCAATTTCGGTCTGTATCAAAATTGGCTATTTCTGCCAGTCATTAACTGGTGATTTTGACTGGTGGTTTGCTCTCTCTTTTAGTAAGGCCTGGGCTGCAATGACACATAAGGCAGATGACAAAGCACAGTATGCTACCAATTGCCACATTAACCTGTGCAGTCTCATCCTCTGAGAGGTATTCCCTTTGCTCACTCTATCCCTCGACATTCTCTACAAGTGAAAAGCTAACTTATTTTCCCAATTTCTCCATTGTATTAAAGGGTCCCAGACCTGGAACTTTAATTGTTTCTTTCTCTACAGACGGTGCCTTGCCAGCTGTGTAATTCCTGCATTTTCTGTTTTTATTTCACTCATCCAATTTCGATTGCTCAGTACTTGTGTCAAGCTCTCTTGGGATTGGCACAGCACAGCTGTCGACAGAGTAAAGATCCTTCCACGGATTCTATGAGTAACCTGTTAATGCTCATGGCATTATTGTTTAAATTCATTTTCAAAGTCTGGGCATTGCTTGCAAAGCTGTCTTTTATTGCATTTGGAAAGGTGGCGGTCTGTCTTCTTGCATTTCTGGAATCCTACTACTCCCATGTTACTCTGAGTAGGGAGTCGAAGATTTGTACCTAGCTACCAGGAAGGATTGGCAATATGTTGGCATGCGGGGGTTGTGTGTACTTTGAGGGGATTCTTAAAGAAAGTTTGGTTTGTGTTGGTTGCTCCTGTTCTTGGTGGTGGACATTCCAGGACTGGGAGTTGCTTTCAGAGTAGCCTCGACAAGGAGAAATAGTGCATTTTGCAGATAACGCAATATAGCTGCTGTGCATTAAGGGCCTGTCCCACGGGCATGCGACTCCATGCGGCAAGCGTGACCTAACCACAAGCGGGGGCCGCGCGGGTGCCGCGCGGAGGTCGAGTGATTCCCGTACAGGGCCGGTCCCACCAGCACGCGGCTGCATGCGGCAAACGCTACCAAATCGTAAGCGGGGGCAGCGCGGAGGTCGAGTGACGTCAAGGCGGTGCGTACGGTGGCGAGGCGGTGCGCACGGCAGTTGAGGCGGTTAGCACGGTCGCGATGCGGCTGCGTCCGGCATCTAGGCGGTGCGCACGGCCGTCAATGCGGCGCGCACGGCCTCGATGCGGATGCGTCCGGCGTCGAGGCGGTGCGCACGGCCTCGATGCGGCTGCGGGGCGGTAGGCCGTTGCCGCACGGAATTTTTGAACACGGTCAGTTTTTCGGAGCCCCGCGCGATGTCGGGACCAGCTCCGCACAACTCCATACGGCTCCGGCGATCGAAGTGGGACCGGCCCTGCGACCTCCACACGGCCCCCGCTTGGGGTTAGGTCACGCTTGCCGCATTGAGTCGCATGCCCGTGGGACAGGCCCTTAAGTCATCAAGAATAGAATAGAAGAATGCCTTTTATTGTCATTCAAACAAACAAAAGTTTGAACGAAATTTCGTTTGAATGAATGTCTGGGGTGGTAGATGAGCTGCTGGTCAACCCGGCTGCATATCCCTGACTTAATGGTAGAAAAACGTAGGGATGTCAGGAAGATTTTGTTTTGCTGCAGTATACCCAGCCTCTGAGCTGCTCTTATTGAGTGTCTGGTTAATGGTGATCTTCAGCATGTTGATGGTGCAAGAAATGGTAATGATATTGCCTTGGAATGTCAAGGTTAAGTAGTGAGATGGTTATTGCCTGGAACTTTTCAGATGTAAATATTACTTAAAATCATGGAGTTAGACAGCATGGAAATTAGTCCATCGGCCCAACCTGTCCAGGCCAATCATCCAAGTCCCATTTGGCCCATATCCCTCTAAACCATGTCCTCTTATTATGGGTGATGTCTGTACGGAGTTTGTACGTTTTTCATGTGATCGCGTGGGTTTTCTTCGAGATTTTTGGTTTCCTCCCACGCCCCAAAGACGTACAGGTTTGTTGGTTAGTTGGCTTGGCATAAATGTAAATTGGCCCTAGTGTGTGTAGGATAGTGTTAATGTGTGGGGATTGCTGGTCGGTGCAGACTCGGTGGGCTGAAAGGCCTGTTTCCGCACTGTATCTCTAAACTAAACTAAACATAAGATCAACCCTCAGCCTCCTGTGCTCCAAGGAATAAAGTCCCAGCCTGCCCAACTTCTCCCTATAGCTCAGCCCCTTGTGTCCAGTCAACATTATCGTATATCTACTCTGCACTCTTTTCAGCTTAATGACAACCTTCCTTTAGCAGGGTGACCAAAACTAAACACAGTACTCCAAGTACACCAACATCTTGTACAACTGTAACATAACATTCCAACTTCTATACTCAGTGCCCTGACTGGTGAAGATTCATTCATCAATGGACATCCCCAGTTCAGATGTTATGGTAGAAAGAAGGTTATGAATGAAGTAGCTGAAGATGGTTGGGTCCAGGACACTGCCCTGAGGAACTCCCACAATGATAACCTAGCACTGGGATGATTAACCCCCACAACCACTCTCCTTAATGTGAGGTCTGAGTTTAACCATTGGATGCCCAAATCAGAATTAGAAGCAGTTGTGTGGAGGATAACCACCACATGGTGTAGCAAAGAAACTTGCTATTGTATCGTAACATTAACAAACCACTTTTGTTTTCAGTCTCTGATAATGCTCGAGACTTCTTAACTAACTTTTATTCTGCATGAGGTTTTAAATAGTTTATGGATTTATTCAATCCTTGCCTTCCTTGGCCAGGTGATCTCACACTGTTTCTAATATTAGGAGAAATCCTAACAGACAAGCTGGTGCTGACTTTAAATGTCACCGCAGCTAAAAGGCACTGTACAATTACTCCCACGTGGATTTAATGGCCTCCCGAGCATTGCTGGGTGGAATCTAAAGATGTGAGCTTGCCCTGCACTCTCAGTTCCCTCTGGACTGGTTTCATTGTTCCATTTCAATTTCAGGAGCCTTTACCAGGCTTAACAATTACAGTTTCTCTTCTGTTGAAGTTTTTAACAGCTGCTTGATAATGTTTCCATGGCCACAGAACCTTGTCCAGTGGCCCTCTTTCAGATGTGATCCCACCCAGCGAGTGCAAAGACAATGTTTTACTGAGCGAGTGGAACATCTGAAGAAGATGTTGCCCTTCCCACAAAAGATTGAGATTGAAGCCATCCCAGAGCAGAGTTACTTAGACACATCACCAGACATTGTTAAAATTAGAATCATGGAGTATAGAAGGTGACCATGTGATCTGTCATGCCCTCAGAGTTACCCGTGAATCCTCTTTCTCTCTCAACTATTTAAACCGTACCATCTGGAAATGTTCTTGTGAATCTGTTCCCACTGGTATCAGAGGCAACATATTCCTATTTGTTGATTAGAATCCCCTACCCTAGGAACAAAGTTGTGAGTGTTCACTTTATCCATGCCCCTCAAGATTATGTAAACCTCAATAAGGTTAGCCCTCAGCCTCCTACGCTCCGAAGAAAAAAGTCCCAGCTTGTACAATCTCTCCCAATAACTTGAGCCTGCAAACCCTGGTTGGAGATCTCTTGGTATAGTTAGTGAGCTCAGTAATAGAGTTACAGAGCAGAGAAACAGGCCCTTCAGCCCAACTCATTCATTCCAACCAAGATGCCCTGTCAAGCTAGTCCCATTTGCCTGCACTTGGCCCATTTCACTCTAATCCTTTTCCATCCATTTATCTGGCAGCTCATTCCATATTCCCAGCACTGTCTATGTAAAAAAGCTGCCTTTGTTCCTATTGAAACTTTCTCCTCTCATCTTAAACCTATGCCCTCTAATTCTTGATTCCATACCCTAGGACAAAAACTCTGTGCATCCATCTCATGATTTTATGTAAGATCATCTCAGCCTCCTGCACTCCAAGGAATAAAGTCATAGCCTGCCCAAACTCCCTATAGCTCAGGCCTTTGAAGCCTGACAGCATTTTGTAAAATATTTCAGCATTCTTTCCAGCTTAATTGTATCCTTCCTAGAACAAACAGCATGACTAAAACTGAACACGATATGAATACCTTGTACACGTGTATCATAATGTTATAACTTCCATATTCACTTCCCTGCCAGATGAAGGCCAACATGCCAAAAGCCACCTTCACCACCCTATCTACCTGTGACGCCACTTTCAGGGAACTGTGTACTTGTACTCCAAGATCCATTTGTCCTACAATATTCCTCAGATACCAATCACTGTGAAGGTGCTGCCCTAGTTTGACCTCCCAAAATGCTAAACTTTACATTTATCTGAATTAAATTCCACATACTTTAGTGCTATCTGCAAAGTTACTAATCATGCCTTGTACATTCTCATCCCGATTATTGATATAGATGTTAAACAGCAATGGATCCAGCACCAATCACTGAAGCACATCACTGGTTACAGGCCTACAGTCCAAGAAAAACCCCATCCGCTGCTTCCTTCCCTAAAGCCAATTCTCTATTCAGTTATCTAGCTCTCTCTGGATCCTCTGCGATCTAACCTTCCAGAGCAGCCTATCATTAGGTCATAAGTGACTGAAGTAGAATTAGGCCATTTGGCCCATCAAGTCAACTCTGCCATTCAATCATGGCTGATCTATCTCTCCCTCCTAACCACATTCTCCTGCCTTCTCCCCATAACCTCTGACACCTGTACTAAGCAAGTGTCTATCTATCTCTGCCTTAAAAATATCCACTGACTTGGCCTCCACAGCCTTCTGTGGCAAAGAATTCCACCGATTCAACACCCTCTGACTAAAGAAATTTCTCCTCAACGCCTTCTTAAAAGAATGTCCTTTAATTCTGAGGCTATGACCTCTAGTCCTAGACACTCCCACTAGTGAAAACATCCTCTCCACATCCACTCTATCCAAGCCTTTCACTATTCTGTATGTTTCAATGAAGTCTCCCCTCATTCTTCTCAACTCCAATGAGTACAGGCCAAGTGCCGACAATCGCTCATCATAGATTAACCTACTCATTCCTGGGATCATTCTTGTAAATCTCCTCTGGACCCTCTCCAGAGCCAGCACATTCGTCCTCATATATGGTGCCCAAAATTGCTCACAATATTCCAAATGCAGCCTTACCAGCACCTTATAGAATCTCAGTATTTCATCCCTATTTTTGTATACAAGCCCTCTTGAAATAAATGCTAGCATTGAGTTTGCTTTCTTTATTACCGATTCAACTTACAGATGAACTTTTTGGGAATCCTGCACCAGCACGGCCAAATCCCTTTGCATCACCGATTTCTGAATTCTCTCCCCGTTTCGAAAATAGTCTATGCCTTTATTCCGACTACCAAAATGCATGACTCCACACTTTGCAACTCTATATTCCATCTGCCACTTCTCTGCCCGCTCTCCCAACCCGTCCAAGTCCTTCTGCAGAGTCACTGCTTTCTCTGCACTACCTGCCCTTCCATCTATTTTCGTATCATCCACAAACCTTGCCACAAAGCCTTCAATCCCCTTGTCCAAATCTTTAATATACAACGTGAAGAGTAGCGGCCCCAGCACGGACCCCTGCGGAACTCCGCTAGTCACTGGTCCGCTATCATGCAGAGCCTTATAAAAGGCCGTCTGAAGACAATATAGGCTAAGTCTGTAGTTCTGCCTTCATCAGCCCTCTTGGTTACTTCTTCAAAAATTCAAACCATATCCATGATTCACGATCTCCCATGCATAAAACCGTGGCGACTATCCCTAATCAAACTCTGTCTTCCCAAATGCATGTATATCTTATCCCTCAGAATCCCTCCAGTAACTTTCACACTGCAGATATTAGGCTTAATTGTCTATAATTCTCATGTTTTCTTTGCAGCCTTTCTTAAATGGATGCAGAACAATAGACACATTCAGTATTCTGAATGAATGATACTTTATTATCACATGTGACATGCCACAGTGAAATTCTTTGTTTTGCATAGCAGACACAGAGAGTCGCCACGTATAGGGTGTCGACAAAGTTACGACATGTTCAATGTGGTCCTAATGGTCCCTCTTCATTCTCTGTGCCTCCCCCACACCGGGTCCCTCGTTCTACCAGCGCCTACCCCACGCAGGGTACCTCTACACTGACCCATGCCTCCTTATTCATGAGCAGTCCCACGTTTTCTCTCATATCCAGGGTTCCTTACTCCTACCTGCCTTGCCCTTCAATTACAGAAACCTTGAATTCTCATTCTCACACTTTTAAAAGCATCCCACTTTCCAGACATTCCTTTGCAATAGGATTTCCAATTCTCAGACTTTTTCCCCAAGCCACCTGACTTTAAAATTGTATGGTTATTTTACTTGCAGTTTAAGTCCTAAATGTTATCTATCTTTATTGTGATTCATCCATGGTTTACATTGACATGTCAGCATACCATAGGCTTGCTGTGTCAGTGATATCTGTTAGTGAAAGCTTATATGAGCTATAAAAAGCTTTGACAGCTGATTTGACTTTGGATGTGTTTCAGATTCTGCTTATTTCAGCTGTTTCTGTCGGAGCTGTCTTCCAGCCACAAAATGGAGTGCTTAATACAAGTAATATTCTAAACACAATCTCATGTGGCTTCCCTGCTTTCCCCTTTTTTTCCCAACAACTTCTGCTTCTGGCAAGGAAAACACACTTTTATTAACAACATATAGGGATCTCTATTCATCCTTTCTGCAAGCAGAGTATTGCAGAAAAGTGGATCAATGAGGCTGAAGAGGATTGAAGAGCTTTCTTGTATATTGTGGGAATATGAGCATTTCCAATCTTGGCAACGGCACTCATGTCTGATTGAGTAGGATTAACACTGTCATCTCTGTCTACTTTATTACTTACAACTAGTTTTGCGATCCAATTTTTGTGATTCTGCTCGGCACAGAAGGTTGCTGTGGCAGAGCGAGGGTGCACAGGAGATTCTGAAGGATTTTACCATGGCTAATTATAGTTTTTAAGAGAAGGGATTGGAATCCTGGAAGCTATTTAATCAAGGATATTATGCACAGGAAGGATATTTTTCCTACTGCTGCAATGTTTGGTAATTAGAAGACGGGTAAAAGGGGAGAGGTTTTCATCAGGTAGTGGTAGGAGTCTGGAACTCACTGTCAGAAATGGAGGTGGAGGCAAAGATTTACAGGTTACCTGGTCAAATGTAGTTGCCGCTGTGACCGAAAGCTGGGCTGTAGGAATAGACTGAATCAGTTCCCCAGATTGGATGCAATGCGGCAAAAGGCCAATTCTCGTGCTAGAAATGTCTGCACTTCTGGGAATTATAGAGACATGGAGTCACATGGCACAGTTGCAGGCCCTTCAGCCCACCACATTCATGTTAACCTTTATGCCCATCTTCATTAATCCTATTTGCCTGCATTAGGTCCATACCCTTGTCATGCCACAGGTCCTTAAAACGCACTCATTATATCTGATTCAAACACCTACTCTGGCAGCTTGTTCCAGAAATTAACCACATTCTGTGTAAAACAAAAACTTCCCTTCGTCCCCTTTAAATCTCCATCCTCTCATCTTCATCCTTTTACCTCTTTTTTTGTCCATCTGGTTGCGTTAAGGTCCTAGTAATAATCTAATTACAGATTTCCAATCAGAAAACATCTTTCCATCATCAATCTGCCTCCTATTACAAAGCCAATTTTAGATCCAATTACTCACTTCCTTGGATCCTATGTGCTTTAATCTTCTTGACCAGCCTACCATTCAAAACCATGTCAAATGGCTTACTAAAGTCCAAATAGACAATGTCTATTGCCTTGCCTGAATCAATCCGCTTAGTTCTCAAACAACTGAATCAAATTAATGAGACAGTTCAGTTCTAAAACTGAAAACAATACAGTCATAAAATATTTACACCATGCGCGCACACACACACACACACACACACACACACACACACACACACACACACACACACACACGCACACGCGCACACACACACGCACACAAACCCACATGTACACACACACACACACACACACACACACACACACACACACACACACACACACACACACACACACACACACGCACACAAACCCACACGTACACACACACACACACACACACACACACACACACACACACACACACACACACACACACACACACACACACACACCCACATTTACACACACACACACACACACACACACACACACACACACACACATTTACACACACACACACACACACACACACACACACACGCACACACACACACACACACATATGCACACAAAACTACATGTACACACACAATCGCAATGTAGACAAAAAAGATATTGCCTGTGAAATTGTTCCCCCCAAAAGACACAAAGTGCTGCAGTAACTCAACGGGTCAGGCAGTATCTCAGGAGAACATGGATAGGCAATGTTTTGGTTTGGGACCTTTCATCCTTGCGTTTCCAAATTGTTCCGACCTTGGTTGGTGCACTGACCCCTGTCACACTGCACACATGCTTCACGCATGACCATCCGCTCACAAGAGTAGGTCCATGAGAGTAGGTCTTGCCCAATGTGCACACAACGATGGTTCCTCCAGAGATAAAGAGCTAACGGAGGAACTCAGGTAGTGGTGTATCTTGGTAGTGGACAGAATAAAGGATGTGAAGATAGGCAGAGTTTAGGTAAAGTGTAGGGAGGGTAATAGTGTCACAATGATTGTGAAGATTTGATCAAATGGACGGGAGGGTGGGGTGGGGTGGTGCCGTGGGCACTTCAGGGATATGATTGGAGGGGTTATGTTGCAGGAGTTGCCCTGCAGCAGGTGGTAAGTGGTTGGAGTGAGGGACATGTTTTAGTTTTGTGACCTGTTAATGATCAGCAGTGCTCCAGACTCTCTGGCCCTTAACTGGATCAGACCGCTTCCTTGTGAAGCTGATCTCATTTGTCTCGTGGTCTGCTGGTCTGTGTCTACACACGGTCAGCAACTGAGTTCTGCAGAAGTCCTGTTGGATTGTGCATGGAACTTAATGGCAATGACCAAACTCGCGCACCTCTATATATAAGGATGCCATACATGTGGGGACTCTGGATTACGATGGCCTCTGAAACTCGCACAGTAACTAATCTAAGCTTTTGTCTGTAATTACCTGCGTAGTCAAATAATCCAAATTAAACCAAAGATAGAAATAAAGTAATCAAGGTTGTCTTAATCTTGTTTTGTTATGGAGTCAGGCAGGTTAACAAGAAACGCTGCAGGCCAGCATAAATAATGTGAAAAGTTTCAATTGATTTAAATCTAAATTCTGATCTATAAATAACAAAGCATGATCCTATGTTGTTATGCTTCTTGAGCAGTTGAGGTGTGAAAGGGCCCAACAATATATAAATTCATGTAAATACATACACTCAGTTCACTGGACCTAGGTGGCTTCCTGCACTCTTGGGACACCCAGCATCCTGGGGACTCCTTGCTCCCTGGAGGCTTCTTGCAACATGAATGCTCCCTACACCCTGGGGACTGTCCGCGCCCTGGGGAACCTTGCACCCTCAAGGTTCCCTCAATGTGGAGGCTCCTTGTACCCTGGTGGTTCCCTGTATCCTGGGTACTCCCTGCTCCCTGGATACTACTGCACCCTAGAGAGTTCCTGCATGCAGGATAATCACTGCACCCTAGGGACTCCTCCCTGGAGAAATCCTGCACCTTGGGGACACTCTGCACCCTGGGGACTTTGTGCACCATAGAGAGTCCCTGTACCCTAGGGACTCCTCCCCGGAGACTCCCTAGACCCTGGGGACACCCTGCACCCTGGGGACGCCCTGCACCCTGGGGACACCCTGCACCCCAGGGACACCCTGCCTACTGGTGTCAGTATTCTCGAGGGTACCTAGAACCTTTTATCGTAAGTTAACATATTCACGTGAACAGCCAAATGATCCCTTTTTTTGTGACCCTCAAGGGCACCCTGCCTTCCAAAGTAGAGTAATCCTCTTGGGTACTGTGACCCACTCAGGAACACCGATTCTCAAGAAGACTGTGATCTCTTGGGTACGTACCACGCTCTTTATGATAAAGATGCCCATCATACAAATCTTTCCCTCTCACCTTAAATCTATGCTCTCCAGTTTTAGATTCCGATCCTAGGAAAAAGACTGTGATTATTCACCTTATCTATATCCCTCATATTTTTTATAAACCTCTAGAGTGTCACTCCTCAGCCTCCTAAGCTACAGGGAAAAGAACCCAACATATCCAGTCTCCCCTATATAATTCAAACCTTCCAGACCTGGTAACATCCTCGTAAATCTTTTTTTAAACTCTTTCCAGTTTAGTGACATCTTCCCTGCAACAGGGTGACCAGAACTGTACACAGTACTCCAAATGTGGCCTTACTAGTGGTAGAGCTGCTGTCTCACAGCATCATAGGCCCAGGTTTGATTCTGACCTCGGGTGCTGTCTGTGTGGAGTTTGCATGTTCTCCTGTGACCACGTGGGTATCCTTTGGGTGATCTAATTTCCACCCAAAGACGTAGATTTATAGGTTAATTTTCCTCAGTAAATTGCCTAATGAGCAGGGAGTGAATGAGAAATTGGGATAACATAGAACTAAAGTACATGGGTGATCGAAGGTCGGTGTGTACGCGGTGGGCCGAAGGGCCTGTTTCCATGCTCAATCTCTATACTAAACTAAACTAAATCAATATCTTGTACAGCTGTAACATAATGTACCAAATGCTGTACTTAGTGCACTGATTGATGAAGGAAAATGTGCCAAACGCTTTCTTCACCACCTTGTTCACTTGCTTTATCACCTTCATCGGGCTATATACCTGAACCCCTTGATCTCTCAGTTGTACCACTTCACAGGGCCCTACCATTTAGCGTGCAATTTCTATCATGGTTTGTCCTGCCGAAATAGCTCGTATATATCTGAATTAAACTCCACCTGCCCTTCCTCAACCCATGGGCCAAGTTTATCAAGATCTCGTTATAATCGCAGATATCTTTCTTCACTGTCCACTATGCCACCAATTTTGGTATCATTCGTAAACCTACTGACCATGCCACCTATGTTGATATGCAAGGCATTAGTATAAATAACAAACACCGATCCCTGTGGTACACCACTTGTTACATATACCTCTATTGTGAAAAACAATCCTCTATCACCACCCTCTCTTTCCGACCTTCATGCGAATTTTGAATCCAGACAGCGAGCTCGCTCTGGATATCACATGATTTAACCTTCAACATTAGTCTACCATGTGGTCTCTCGTCAAAGACCTTGCTAATAACCCAGTAAACAATGTTTACCGCACTGCCTTCATCAAACTTCTTGGTAGTCTCTTCAAAAAACTCAATCAAATGTGTGAGACACAATATCCTACGCACAATGCCATGCTGACTATCGCTATTTATTCCTTCCATTTCCAAATGCATGTTCATCCTGCCTCTCAGAATCCACTCCAATTTTGATACTCACCACTGATGTCCATAGTTCCTAGGCTTTTCCTTGCAGCCTATCTTAAACAGAGGGACATTAGCTACCCTCCAGTCTTCCAGCAGCTCGCTCATGGGTATTGATGGTGCAAATATCTCTTCCAGTGGCCCAGCATTTTCTTCCCTAACTTCCCATAGAGGCTGGGGTACTTTTAATCAAGTCCCAGAGATTTAACTACCTTAATGTATTTGACGACCTACACCGCCTCATCCTCTGTAATGTGGATTCTCTTCAAGGCATCACTAAGTTCCCCGAGCTCCCTAATAATAAGAATCATAGATTTTATTTATATAGCGCTTTTCAGGACTCAAAGTCGCTTTACAATTGAGAGTCAGGAATAAACAAAACAAAATAGAGCAGTAAGACAGAGGGGAGGGGAACATGGGACTAAGGGTATGCAGAGGTGAAGAGATGGGTCTTGAGGCAGGACTGGAAGATGGTGAGGGACTCAGAATTTCGGACCGGTTGTGGGAGGGAATTCCAGAGCCTGGGAGCTGCCCTGGAGAAGGCTCTGCCTCCAAAAGTGCAGAGGTTTGATTTCGGAGTGGAGACCAGCTGATGTGGATCTGAGGGACCGTGAGGGTTGGTAGGGGGAGAGGAGGTCAATGAGATAAGGGGGGGCCAGGTTGTTGAGGGCTTTGTAGGTGAGGACCAGGATTTTGTAGGTGATCCAGTGGGAAATGGGAAGCCAGTGAAGTTCTTTGAGAACTGGGGTGATGTGGTGCCAGGATTTGGTGTGGGTAATGAGTCGAGCGGGTGCATTTTGGACCAGTTGGAGTCGTTTGATGCTGCTGGAATTGATTCCGGAAAGAAGAGAGTTACAGTAGTCCAGTCGGGAGGAGATGAAGGCATGGATGAGTCTTTCAGCAGCGGGGGGTGTGAGAGACGATCTGATTTTTGCAATGTCGTGGAGGTGAAAAAATGATGTTTTGACAACATGGCGGATGTGAGGCTCAAGGGAGACGGTTGAGTCAAGGATCACGCCAAGGTTGCGTGCCTGAGGAGATGGGGAGACAGTGGTGCCGTCGATAGTGAGAGTGGGGTTGTTCATTTTAGTGAGATTTTAGTTAATTTTCCCTAGTATCCATGTCTTTCTCCACGATAAATATATTGAATTCCTTTGCATGAAAAAAATCTATCTTGACCTCTCGGCAACTGGACCCTACAATTTCATTCTGAACTAAAATAGGTTTCAGCCAGGCATTTTTCTGAGTCTGGGCATGAGCTGTAAGGGTAGCTTTTCTTATCCAAATACAAGGAGTAGCTATAGGCACACGCATGGGCCCCAGCTACGCCTGCCTCTTTGTCGGGTACGTAGAACAATCCTTGTTCAATACGTACCTGGGCCCCATCCCCGACCTCTACCTCCGCTACATCGATGACTGTTTTGGTGCCACCTCCTGCACCCACACACAACTGACTGACTTCATCCGCTTCACCACCAACTTCCATCCGGCACTCAAATACACCTGGACCATTTCCGACACGTCCCTACCATTCCTTGGCCTCACTATCTCCATCGCAGGTGATAGACTTCTTACCGACATCCATTACAAACCTACCGACTCCCATGGCTATCTGGACTACACTTCTTCCCACCCTACTTCCTGTAAGGACTCCCAATTCCTCCGTCTACGCCGCATCTGCTCCCAGGATGAGGCGTTCCACAACAGGGCATCCGAAATGTCCTCATTCTTCAGGGAACGGGGGTTCCCCTCCACCATAGATGAGGCTCGCACCAGGGTCTCTGCCATACCCCGCAACACTGCTCTCTCTCCCCATCCCCCCACTCACAACAATGGCAGAGTCCCCCTAGTCCTCACCTTTCACCCCACCAGCCGTCACATACAACAAGTGATCCTCCGTCAGTTTCGCCACCTCCAACGTGACCCCACCACTCGCCACATCTTCCCATCTCCCTCCATGTCTGCCTTCTGCAAAGACCGCTCCCTCCGTAACTCCCTTGTCAATTCTTCCCTTCCCTCCCGTACCACCCCCTCCCCGGGTACTTTCCTTTGCAACCGCAAGAGATGCAACACTTGTCCCTTCACCTCCCCCCTCGACTCCATTCAAGGACCTAAGCAGTCGTTCCACGTGCGACAGAGGTTCACCTGCATCTCCTCCAACCTCATCTATTGCATCCGCTGCTCTAGATGTCAGCTGATCTACATCGGTGAGACCAAGCGGAGGCTTGGCGATCGTTTCGCCGAACACCTCAGCTCGGTCTGCATTAACCAACCTGACCTCCCGGTGGCTCAGCACTTCAACTCCCCCTCCCATTCCGTATCTGACCTCTCTGTCCTGGGTCTCCTCCATGGCCACAGCGAGCAACACCAGAAATTGGAGGAAATGCACATATTCCGCTTGGGCTGTCTACATCCTGGGGGCATGAACATTGAATTCTCCCAATTCTGCTAGCCCTTGCTGTCCCCTCCCCTTCATCAGCTCTCTGGTTGTCTCCTCCCATCCCCCAGCCCTCGGGCTCCTCCTCTTTTACTTTTTTCCTTTCTTCTCCCCACCCCCTATCAGTCTGAAGAAGGGTTTCGGCCCGAAACGTTGTCTATTTCCTTCGCTCCATAGATGCTGCTGCACCCGCTGAGTTTCTCCAGCATTTTTGTGTATCTTTAGCTTTTCTTATTTGTCCCTAAGTGCTCGTGATCTTAAGTGGCTTGCAAGACGGTTTCCGAGTCAGTCACAATTGGTGAGGCCTGGAGTCACATATGGGCTGAACTGGGTATGGACGTCAGGGTTCCTCCTCTGGTGTACTGAACCAGTTGGGTTTTTACAACATTCTGGTAGTTTTACTGGGCATCATTACTAGTAAGTAGCTTCAGATAATTTCAGACTATTTTTAAAAGGATTTAAATTCCACAGCAGGCATGGTGGAATCTGAACTCGGGTCTCTGGATCACTTGTCTAGCAATGAATGCTTGCACATCTCCAAGCCCTTAACAATGACCAAATGCCCATTCTAGTGTAAAAGCAGAAGTCCCATTTATCAAAAAGTGAGGTTCCCCATTTTGACTCCGAACCGTTCCCCAATTTCTGCAATCCAGCAGAGAGGCATCAGCTGTGGCGTATCTCAGCATAGAATCAAAAGACGTTAGAGAGAGTGGGAAGCTAAATCTACATTTATTGTTTCTTAATAATTTATCCAGTTCCCTGTTGAAAGCTCCTGCATCACCTGCCATTTCAGGAAGTGAATTGCAAATTCCTGATGACTGGCTGTATTTTTTTTTTAATTTCGCTTCCCGTTCTTTTGCCTTAATCCATGCCTTATTAATTTCCTTCGATCTATGTACTTTGTTGCAGATCTTCAAGCAGTTTGAAACACATTTGCTTTTTCTAAATAATTTGTGGTTTTAAACAGCACCTCTTTAGCCATTCTCTGCTCCAACGAGAATAACATGAATTACTTCACTCTGTTCATCTAACTATATTGGTAGGAGTAATAAAAAATGAAGCATGTTCTTTAACTGGTGAGAGATTGCAGAGCTATGAGGGATTCGGGTGTCCTGGAGCACGATTTGCAAAAGGCTCCAGTGCAGGTGCAGCAAATAATGAGGAAAATTCACACTGTCATTCTTTATCGCTCGGGTAATTGAATACAATATTAGGGAGGTGTGTAGGAAGGAACTGCAGATGTTGGTTTACATTGAAGATAGTCACAAAATGCTGGAGTAACTCAGTGGGAGAGGCAGCATATATGGACAGAAGGAATGGGTGACGTTTTGGGTCGAGACCCTGAGAAAGGGTCTCAAGCCAAAACGCCACCCATTCCTTCTGCCCAAAGATGCTGCCTGTCTCGCTGGATTACTCTAGAATATTGTATCTATGTTCAATATTAGGAAGGGTCTGGTTCACTTATACAGCGAGACCACATTTGGAGAACTGTACAATACTGGTCACCTTCAGTCACAAAGGATTTTAGTGTGATGGAAGTAGTTTGGAAATGGTTCAATAGACTAATCTTCATTATAGGTAATTTGTTTTATGAGAGAAAGTTGGGAAGGCTAGGGTTCTTTGGAAGGGTGAGAGGCAACCTAATTTACACATACAAGATATTGGGGTGAGGGGCTAGGATTGGTTCTTGACAGGAAGAGGGTGTTGTCAAGGAATCTAGAACCAGGGTCACTAAAAATAAGGGATTTCCCATTTTAATCAGAAATGGGGTAATTATTTTTCTCTCAGAGCTCGTGACTCTTGGAACTCTCTTTCTTGAAGGGCAGTGGCAGCAGAGTCTGAGCATTTTTGAGGCAGATGCAGATAGATAAGCAGGCGTGTGAAAATTTGCTCAGCATAGATTGGAATGCAAAGATTATAATCAGATCAAGATTAAAAGACACATGAGGCTGGAAGGTACTTTCTCCAAAGCCCTTCCCAAAATTATGGTTCCCAGAACTGGATAGCATTGGGCCACTTTACAGCAGCTCAGCATGACTTCACCTCTTCTTTCCTCTACTCCTTCAATACCTTTCATCTTGGGGTGCTAGAAAATAAACGTACTCATGGAGGCAGAACACAGGACTGAGGTACTCAAAGAAGAACGAACATCAAGCAAGATGATGCGGACATGGTCTCAGTAAAGGAAGATGTGATTCTGAATCAGGGAAGAGTTGAAACAGGAGGAGGCATAAGAAGACAAAAACAAACGTTAGCTGCACTTAACGTAGATAAATCACCTGTTCCAGGTGGGTTGTTTCCCTGCAGCTGAGGTAGGGAAAGGGGGAAATTGTGAAGATGTTAAATTGAATTGACTTGAAAGATACAGCATGGAAATAGGCTTTTTGGCCCATCGGGTCCATGCCAACCCATTCCCAGTTCTATGTTATGCCTCATTTGCATCCACTCCCTACGCATTAGGGGCAATTTACAAAGGCCAATTAACAGACAAATCTTCACATCTTTGGGAGGTGGGAAGAAACCAGAGCACACGGAGGAAATCCAGAGGGAAAGTGTGTAACCATGGCCAGAATCAAACCCGGGTCTCTGATGCTGTGAGACAGTATCTATACCAGCTGTGCTACTGTGTTGCTCTGTTGGTCAGAATCTTCCAGGGGCGGAAAACCCGGGGGGGGGGGGGGGGAGGGGGGGGGGGGCATGGGGGACATGTCAGGATCGATCCCGGCCGGGTCTCCGGCGCTGTCCCGAGTGCCCCCCACCAGATGGCCAGAGACGTCAGGAGTCAGACAGAAGCTGTGCCCCCAGGCCCACAGCCAGAGCAGAGAAGCAGCGCAAAACCCAACTCACTCTGCCTGTCCCGCCAGGTGAACCTACAGCCCTTCCTGGACTTGCGGGAAATATGGCCAGCGCGGAGAAGCAGCGCTGGTGTCCAGGCAGGGCTCTAGGTTAACCCGGCGAGACAGGCAGAGTTGAGCTGCATTAGCGCTGGATTGAGCCTCCGAAGCCTCACACGTGTGTGTGTGAGTGTGCGCATGCGCGCGCGGCCGCCAAAAAATTCTGTCCCCCCTGTCCCCCGGTCCCCTCCATATTTTGATACCGTGCCTGGAATCTTCCAACATACAGCATACAGTATAGGTTCAGGGTGGTGCCTGGAGTATGGGAAACATTAAACCCTTGCTCAAAAAGGATGTCAGATAAAGCCAACAGTCATAGATCAACCATATTAACCTCAGTGTAGGGAACTTTTGGAAATGATAATCAGAACCAACACTTGGACAAAGTGTGATTTCATGAGGGTAAGCCAATATATTCATTAAGGTTAACTCATTTTTAACGAGTAACGTAATTAATGAGGGCATGTTGTTAATGTGTTGTGTCTGGACTGTCATTCAAATGAACAATTGATAAAGTGTCATGTAATTAACTTGTCATCAAGAATAAAACAGACTGCAATAAGGCGGGCAGAAAATTGTCTGCAATGTTAGGAAGCACAGTAGTGATGAAAGGGTGCTCTTTAGACCAGAGGGAAGTGTGCAGTGGAATTCCATTGAGGTGAATTCTAGGGGGATTCTTCCTTTAGCTGAATACTAGACTAAGTGGGACCTGTTGGGTCCCAGTCACACGAGAGGCCTGGTTCCCCAACGCAACCCATTCCCTAACGCAATATTCCACCACTCACCCGTTCCCCCAATGCAGCCCTTTCCCCCAATGCAATATTCCCCCACTCACCCATAGCCCCTAACTGTGCAGGCACGGCTCATATCCCCACATCTCCCAGCACTCCCTCCCCCTCCTCTTCATGTGTAGGAGGGGAGGGAAGGGGGGTCTGGGGTGGGAGGAGGGGAGTGGGGGTGTGTGTGGGCAGGGGGGTGTAGGGGGGGGGTGTTGGGGATGGGGGGTGTGAGGGAGGGGGGGGTGCAGCGGGGGGGGGGGTAGGAGGGGAGGTGTATATGTGGGCGGGAGGGGTGTGGGAGGGGAAGGAGGGATGTGAGGGAGAGGGGCGTGTGGGTGAGGGGGGTGTGGGTGAGGGGGGGTGTGGGAGAGGGGGGTGTGGGGGAGGGGGTGGGGTGTGGGAGGAGAGAGGACGTGAGATGGGGGGGGTGGGGTAGAGTTGGGTGGAGTTGAAGTGCTGAGCAACCGGAAGATCAGGTTGGTTATTGCGAACTGAGCGAAGGTGTTGGGCGAAGCGATCGCCAAGCCTACGCTTGGTCTCACCAATGTAGAGCAGCTGACACCTAGAGCAGCGGATGCAATAGATGAGGTTGGAGGAGATGCAGGTGAACCTCTGCCGCACCTGGAAAGACAATGAAGTCCACCATGAAGTCATTTCCAAATACTGAAGAATCTTGTGTAAACCTGGAGCTGGCTTACACAGTTTGGACAAAAGAATTTGCCTTTTATCATTCTGGTACTCATGAAATGCTTGACCTAGGTAGCAATCAATGTCCATCAATAAGTTTACCCCATTTGTATTGATGGGGAAAATCCCCTCAATTGGTCATCTTTAGGAAGCAGAGGTCCAAAACAAACCCTTCCTCCCAAACATTTTACACTTACCATTAGCCATATCTGGGATGTTGGTACCTCTACAGGTTGGGAACGCAGGCATTGAAAGCTGACACTTTGTTTTTAACCAGGTGACTGCTGGTTCCTGGCTGCCATCGCTTGTCTAACCCTAAATGAGAAGCTTCTCTACCGGGTCATCCCCAAGGATCAATACTTTACTGAGAACTATGCTGGGATCTTCCATTTCCAGGTAAGGTGATTCTCAGAGAAAGCTCATTCTGTGAGCATTGTGAGGGGCAGGAATAAATTACAAAATGATGCTTATAGATTGGTATTAGTTTATTGCTGCTAATTATATTAATAATTATATTAGTTTATATATACCAAGGTATGGCAAAACTTTGCCTACTATCCAGTTAAGTTATACTATACATGAGTACAAAGAGAAAAATACCAGAGTGCAGAATATATAGTGTTACAGCGTTATAGCATTACAGTTACGGAGAAAGTGCAGATAAAAAGTGCAAGGATAGCAATGAGGTAGGTTGGAAGATCGGGAGGATCTGTGAGGTCTTCTAAGAGAAGGTAGACACAAAATGCTGGAGTAACTCAGCGGGACAGGCAGCATCTCTGGAGAGAAAGAATGGGTGACGTCTCGGGTCGAGACCCTTCATCAGACTCGTCGAAGAGAGGAAGAGAACTTCTTCAAAGTAGACATACCTTGAGGAGATTTTGCAGTGGTTTTTTAAGGGAACTTGGTGAATACTGGAGGATGAAAGAAACTGGAGAGTATATGTGGAGGGAATGGACAGAGGACATTTGGATCAGCACCTTCCATCTGAAGGTGTCACAGCACCCTGTCCCTTGGATGTTGCTCTGATCCCTTTAACTGGCTATCAGGCCAGGAGAGGCCAATCCTCAGCATCATTGGTAACAACTGGATCCAATTAGCCGATATTGGTTGGCCACTTGAACTTTGTCAGCCTACTCCCTATAGAACCCAGGCATTCTAGCCAGCTGGGAGAAGGAAGAGGATGAGAGAAGAAGCAGGAATGAAAGAGGAAGAAAGAAAAAGAAGAGGGAGTTGGGGAGACAAAGTGGTGCCACCTCCATTCTACCTGTGTTCCCCTGATGCAGGTTCAAGGAAAATTGAGCCACTGGGGAAAACCCGAGACCACCAGTGCCACTGTGTCGTCAAGACTGGGCTGCCAGGAAAGAAGCCCTTGACAGCTAGTGCTTCTGCCTCAGGCTATGACTGATTGGCTGGGGCAAGATCTCTTCCTGTCCCCAGTCAACGAGGAGTTGCGGCCACCCACACACAGATGGAGGCAAAGATTGGCTGCAGGATAATCCAGAGACCGCCAGCATAGCCTCTTCAAGTCCAAACCTGTGCTGTCGGCACCTCCTCTCGAGGCAAGGGTGAACTGCAGGAAGAAGTCTGAGATTGCCACGCCTCCTTCTTCGAAGACCAGGACTGAGCTGCTGGGACTACCCTGAGATCACCAACGTCATCATACATGTGTTCTCACAGTGAGAGACTGTGCCCCCTTGCGGACCTGGATTTTCTTACCACTGTAAATAAAATATATCGTGTGAATTCATCCCACTGTTGAGTGTCAGTGTGTTCACTGTCGAACTCATCCTTGACATCACACTGGTGGAGAATATGGACAAGACCACACTGACCACTCGCACGATGGAAGAATAAATTCAAATGGAGGATTGCTTCTGTTTCCAAAGTTTTCTAGATGTTGATTGGGCTCCTTTTATTGGATGTGTTACTCCATACGTCTATCCCCATTTTGTAGCCGGAGTATCATTCAGAAGGACTTATCTTGAAAATGAAAACTGGATAATAAATCATCTTGAGACTGAATGATGCTGCAATCTCTGCTGCTGAGCAAGCGTATAGTCATGGGTGCGTTCGCAGTAAATCTCTGCATCTTCAGAGTTCTCTGAGTAAATTTGTGTTGGGTTTAGAAGTGCTTAACAAACTTAGACAATTGTCGTTGGAAATATGAATAGAAAACTGTAAGAAACAGACAAAAGAGGAACGCTGAAGTTCTGAGATCATCACTGGGAGGGGAGGGGGAGGAATGTGACAGCGCTGTCTGCATTGGATGTCGCTCTGATCTCCATCACTGGCTCACTGACCAGGAGAGGCCAATCCCCAACATCATTGGTAACAGCTGGGTCCAATTAGCTGATATTAGTATCCATTTGAAATGTGTTAGCCTATGCCCTATAAGCCCTAGGCATTCTAGCCAGAGGGGAGAAGGGAGAAGCAGGAGTGAAAGAAGAAGAAAAAGTGAGGAAGGAAGATAAAGTGTAACGCCTCCCTGTGTTCGATGTCGCAAGAGCGAGGAAGACTGAGTCACTGGGACAAACCCGAGGCCACCGTGTGGTCAAGACTGAACTGCTGGGAAAGAAGCCCTAGACAGCCAGTGCCTCTATCTGAGGCTAAGACTGAGTGGCCGATGCAAGGCCGAGATGCCAGAACCTCTTCCTGCTCACAGACAATGAGGGACTGCACGCACATGCACGCGCAGAAAACACCCACACTAATCCAGAGACCACCAGCATAGCTTCTCAAGCCCAAAGCGGAGCCACCAGGAATAAACCTGGACTGTCAATACTTCTTCTTGAGACAAAGGTGAACTGCACAAAGAAACCTGAGATCATTGTGCCTCCTCCTTCGAAGACCAGGACTGAGTTGCCGGGACAGCCCTGAGATTATGAGCATCATTGCTCATGAGCTTTGACTGTGAGGGAAAGTGCCCCCCATGTGGTCCTGGACATTTTTAATGCTGTAAATAAAATATATATCACGAGCGTGCATCCTACTGCGATTGTCGGTGTGTCCACTGCCGAACCTGACGTAATCTCCGAGGCCAGAAAGAGTTCCGACCCGAAATGTCCTGTCCATTCCCTCCATAGATGCTGCCTAATCCTCTAGCATTTTGCAAAAGACAGGCATAGCTAGGGCTCATGTGAATACCCATGGCTTCACCTTTGATTCCAATAAAGTGAGAGGAATCAAAGGAAAGGTTGTTGAGGGTGAGGACAAGTTCCACCGCAACGGAGAGTGTTAGTTGAAGGTTACTGTTTGGGACTCTGCTCGAGGAAGAAACTGAGGACCCTGAGGATTTCCTGTTGGCGAATGGAAATGTATGGAGACTGAACGTCCATTGTAAAGATGACATGGTGGGGGCCAATAAATTGTAAGTTGTTGTAGTAAATGGTGTAGTGTGTGAAGTGTACCAGGCAGCAGTGGTAAAGGACTGGACCAGGGGAGACAGGGTAGAGTTAAGATATGAAGAATTGGTTCAGAATGGGCAGAAACAATGGACTACCAGAGCAGTCTTGTTTGTGGCTCTCAGGTAGGAGATAGAAACTGGCGGTGAGGGGTTATGGAACAATCAGGTTGGAGGTTATGGAGGGAAGATCACTGGAAGTGATGAAATCTGTGAATGAACCTACTGCACCAGAATCAAAGCCACATTAGCTGTGTATCAAGGAATGCAAGTTGGAAAAAATGACTGAATTTGTTGTTTCTTCTGCATTTTGAGTTTGTTTCATTAATTTCTAATGAATTTTCATTAATTTTTTTCCCCACATTAATTCCATAAGAGTGAATTTAATTTGTATATTGGGCAATGATTTGTCCATTCTGTCAGGACGAATCACCGCAGCATAGGGGCCACCTGTATTGCTACATGTGCTGCGTGGGTTGCTGGGTAGCTGGACTGGGGCATCTTGGGCTCATGTCACACAGCCAGAGGCAACAGGGTCAGGACCTGCTTCCCACCCTCCCTGTGCTCATCTCCTTGTTGCTTTGCAGTTCTGGCGTTTTGGTGACTGGGTGGATGTTGTCATTGACGATCGAATCCCCACGTTCAACAACCAGCTGGTGTTCACCAAGTCGGCCGAGCGGAACGAGTTCTGGAGTGCCCTGCTGGAGAAGGCCTATGCCAAGTGAGTGCGGTTTCCCCGCAGCGGACTCTGCTGTGATCGGCTGATGTATGTGTTTACGTCCGATTCCTGTGTCATTTAGGAGGCGGCCGCACACTAACAAAAATGTTGTGCTCCATGTTCCGTCAGTGTAACCTGGCCGCCTAAAGCCAAGAAGATAGACATAAAATACTGGAGCAACTCAGCGGGACAGGCAGCATCTCTGGAGAGAAGGAATTGGTGACGTTTCGGGTCGAGACCCTTCTTGGGTGGGTACCTGTGCAAGAGGCAGGGCATTGCCTGATCCAAAGCTGCCACATTTTGGAATGGGCCACAGAATGAATTCTGCCCAGGAAACGTTTAACACGTCTTAACATCTGTTCTTTAATACATTCCAAGACAATTAAAAATTTAATAAACACTAAAATAACACAATTATAAAATATTAAACTCAAATACTTAAAATAATTTAATACATTAAAACAATAAAACAATTATAATAAGTTTAAGTAGGATGCTCAACACAATTTAGACATTAAAGATAATTTATCTGATAAATAAGTACAGATATTAAAAAAATTAAGTTTCATGGAAATGTAAGATTAAAGATCAATTATAAAGCAAAATAATTTAAATTATTATAAAAAGATTAAAGCAAGGTGCTCCTAGACAATTCAGCACATTAAAATAAACCCAATTGAAGCACGGGCCATTAACCTGCGCTCTCATTAAGCTGGTCCTCCTTATTCAAGGGAATGAGCCTGCTCTCTCTGCAACCTCTCAGCTGCCGTTGGTTCAATGGGTGAATCTCCAATCCCTGCTGCTGAGGAACTACCGGAAACATACTCTCTGCCTCTCCACGCCATGAACTCAGCCAGACGCTTGGGACTAGCGCCCTGTTTGCAGGAACCTCCAATTTCCTGAGCTATGATTTTTCTGGAACTGCTGGTCTTTTCCAGTATATTTTGGCTCAATGGATTAAGGTCATGATCCAAGTACCTATGGATCATTGCTGAAGCTCTCCAGAGTTATCACTGCTCTCCTAAATGTCCAGGAGCATTGGTGTCTTTTTGGGAACCCTAGTTTACAGAACATTGACTTTCAGCTAAAGTGGTTTGGCTTCTGATTGTGAAGAAGCAGCAGCAGCAGTCAGTGTTATAACTAAAAATTAATATGACGCTCTCTGGTTGATAGGGTCATAGAAAGTTTACAGAGGGTGGAAAGTGTTACCAGGCCATGAACGAGTTCCATTCTTACTGATGTTCTTAAGCCAATTTTGTCCATGTCAGAAAATACACAAAAATCACTCAATATGGATTTGTATACCATACCTCCACAATATTGCCAAGAATGGTATCAAAGGTATGCAGGCACTCTCTGACTTACGGAAACTCGCACTTATGTGAACAACTCCAATTAGGTGGGCCCGGTTCCTGACGGACCTGAGTTATTGCAATGGGGAAGACACAAAGTGCTATGGTCTGGTCTCAGCCCGAAACGTCACCTATACATGTTCACCAGGGATGCTGCCTGACCCGCTGAGTTACTGCAGCACTTTGTGTTCTTTTGTGTATTAACCAGCCTCTGAAGTACTTTGTTTCTACTTATTGCAACATGAGGATAGCTAAGGGTTCCCGTCTGCTTCATAGATATAAAAATGTTGCCTGGGCTCGCTGCTCTTCCAGTTTCGGCCACTGTCGATGCGACACTGGGAAGGCGAGAGAGAACAAGGCGGAGAGCAATGCCCGGCCGAGTCGGCAACATCTTCCACCAGAGATCCCTTCTTCACCAGCTGCCGCAGTGTCCGGTTGCTGCGGCTGTTGTTACAGCTCATGTTGGAGCCCCAGTCGAGGAAGGGTCCTGACCTGATACGTCATTTATTCATGGTCTCCAGCGATGCTACCTGACCTGCTGAGTTACTCCATTTTGTCCATTCTGTCATTTTGCGTATTGACCAGCATCTGCAGTTCTTTAGTTGTGAGGTGATTGCGACGTGTAAAATCTGTCTTAAGTAAGGGTTTACGGATCGTAACCCTTGTGTAAATCGGGGAGTGTCTGTATAAGACTGATAAGAAAGAGCAACTGCTAAAATTGGAGAGAGTGGTAACTACTTCTGCTGTCTATTGGAATGAATCCAAATCAGATAGGTTGGATTTCTAAATTTAATAATATTATGGGAGTACATTTGTATGTAGGGGTGTCCATTAATCAGGTATTTGTATCCAAGGCATGGCCTATTGGCATAAATTCTCTTGTTAGCAAGATGTGATGAGTGGCATGGAGTGACTTGGTGCTGGGCTAGGAACTCTCTTCCTCAAAGGACAGTGGATGAATAAGACAAGCAGATCAATTCTTGATAAGCAAGGCGGTGTAAGAGAATGATGCCTATAGTCTACGATTGGTCTCGCAGCTTCGGTGGCCCAGGTACAATCCTGACCCCAAGTGCTGTCTGTGTGGAGTTTGCACCTTGTTTCACCTGGCTGTCTCCCAGATGCTGAAGATTTATTCGTCAGAAGGTTAATTGGCTGCTTTAAATTAACCCATGTGTGTGGGTGAATGGTAGAATCTGGGGGAGTGATGTGAATGTGGGGGGAATAGGCCGCAGGGAAGATGATTGGAATGGGATTTCTTTGGGAGTTGGTGTAGTCTTGCAGAGTCAAATAGCTTCTATGTCAAGTGATATGAACTGGAGAAGAGATGATGTCAACACGTGGGATGTCACATTTACACCCAATGTCCCATTTGCTTGTCATTCAGGCTGCATGGATCCTACGAAGCCTTGAAAGGAGGCAACACCACAGAAGCCATGGAGGATTTCACTGGTGGAGTCACTGAATTCTTTGAGGTGAAAGGTGCCCCCAAGGACATGTACAAGATAATGAAAAAGGCTTCAGAGAGAGGCTCACTCATGGCGTGCTCCATTGATGTAAGTCTGCCACCTGGTGGCAAGTCATTGACATTGGTCCAGTCAGGCTTTAAATCCATTCATCCAAATAGGAGAGACCTGCTTCCGACCAATGTTCCACAATGCTGGTCTTCAACCTGAAGCTTTAACTTTGTTTCTCTTCCACAGATGCGACAAGACCTCTTGAGTATTTCCACTTTTCTGCTGTTATTTTAGATTCATAAACTGATCACTCTTCTGAAAACATTCATTTGTGTAACTGAGAGATATCATTAATTACCTAGAGTTATCTTTTTATAACTGTGCTGCTGGTTCTGTTTCCCTCTCCACAGATGCTGGTCGAACTGTGAAGTATTTTCTGATTTTACTTCATAAATATTAGTTACTTTGATTGCATAGCACTGCTTTTATCCCCTACAATGAAAGTGAAAGGTAAAAGTTTTCAAAAATGATAGCACAATAAAGGCCATTTCATAAGGAAATAGGAGTTGGAATCGGCCACTTGGCCCCTCGTGCCGACTGTGCCATTGAAAATTATCATGGCTGATCTGCCCCAGTTCCTCAACTCCTCTGCTCCTGTCTCTCATAGCCCCCAATTCCCTGATGTTACTTACTATTGTCAGTCACCTTTGTGACGTTCCAGATCATCAAGGTACACAATGATGCCATTTGCTGTGCAACACTTTTTTTTGGAGCATTGCAGGGAACTTGGGCAATAGGGTTGTGGAGGTCCTTCATAACAGTTCGCCAAATTGGGAAACCTACATGGTCAATGAATTGTTATTTGCACCTCCCTCCAAGCAACCAGGTAGTCTATACCCCACCACCACCCAACACCACTCATATCTCCATCAAGCAATCCGCCAATCCCTGCTTTCCCTCCTGCTCCAATATCTAACCTTCTGGTCCCTTGTCTCCCTCCCAAAAAGCTACTAGTGCTCCATCTGCACTTTTCCTCCATATCAGCACACTCTGCTGGTCCTTCCTGCTCCTGATACTGTTCCCCATCCCTCCTCCATCAGCCCTTTCAAATCTGGGCTTCAGCTCGCCCTCTGCTCAACAACACACTGCTCCCCCATGACACTTGGTCTTGGGCAAGCATGACTGTCTTTGCCCAAAGCTTTATGCTTGGACATACCTGGTAGACCTGGATCATTTTAATGCCCATCGTGGCAACAGGCAGATGTACCAATGGATCAGGGACTGAGAGAGGAGATTCCCTCCCTATGTCAGACTCGGCACCCGCTCCATGTGAAATTCTCTGCCCAGTGCTGTCGCACTCACCTGGGCTCTTTGTCACATCAGATGACAAGCATCTGTTCACCATTTTAACATGGCATTAAATTGGGTATTGTTCAAGCAGATATTGGGGCAGCTGGTTGAAACAGATGTTTATGCGATTGACCTCGGGGTCTGTGACAAGGCCAGCATTTGTTATCCATTCCTAAGCTGAGGAGATTGTTATGACACTGCTGGATTGCTGGGTGTGGAGTCTCAGACCAGGTCAGGATGGCAGAATTCCTCTCATGAACCAACCGTCCCTCGCCAGGGCTTTGTCTGTCACTCTCACTGTGGTAGCTCTGGCTCTCTCCACTGTTGGCGTTATGGCATTCTTGTGCATTCTGCCTCGCTTTGTGTTTCAGCCTTATGAACTTTTTCTTTTACTTCTTCGTTATCTGTTACCAAATAGTCACCATGTTTACTTCCTCATCTCACACTTTCTGTCCCAACCTTTTTATCTCTGTTTTTCGTCTCTCACTGCTTCTTTATTTGATGAACTTGATTTTCCATCTATAGCTTGTTGTATTTCTTTACTTTGTCTTTCTTTCCTCCCTCTGCCCTTCCCCATTCTCCCCTCTGCCTTTTCCTTATTCTTCATTCTCAACCCTTCTCTCCCTTGCCTCTCCTCTCTACCACCTCTCTTCCTTTAATTCCCCCTTTTCTACTCTAACCCTCTTTACACCCTGGCTGCACTCCCTCTCCCCCTCTTTACCTCCTTCATGCCTCTCCCCCCTCGGCCTTTCCTCGTTGTCAGTGATATCATGTGATACTGTCTCAAATTCCAGGAAGGAATGTTTTATGGGTCTGCCGGCATGTTACAAGCCCAGGTGCAACATTTTCTCTCTCGAGCTGTAAGTTTCCACGATGTGTCTCAGGCCAAAATTGGTGATCCCAGCAAGAATGTGGAGGACCATTTATGCAGGGTTTGTATGGGAATAATGTGAACGATAATTTGGAGCATTGTGTGATTGCATCTGCAATGCATGCTGGCTAACTGGTGCGGTTAACTTCCCTGGAACTCAGCACAATTGCGCAGTGAACAACCCTTTCCTGCTCAATAAGCAGAAACATTATAGTGAATAATCCTTACTTGAATAAACAACAACTCTGTCCAGTTAAATAGCGAGAATCCCATCACCCGTGAATAAACACACAAATGGAATTTCTTTAACAGTTGTTACTTTGCTGGAAGTTTAGCAAACACTGGTGATCCTGTACATTTGCAAATGCGGGTCCAAGCTTGGATCATTCAGCGTTGCCTACAAACTTTGATCTGTAATAGCAGAAATAATCAGACCGATCCCAAGCTTTTGTTTAGATGTACATGAAGAGGTGGGGATTTCAAGTTGCTGTAAATTTTACGAAATGGAACATCACAACAATGCAGAGCTGATGCATAGCTGGTGACAATTCAGTAGATCTAAAGAATTCCCATCCACAGCAATTTCCGACATGCATAAAATAACAGAGCTACCTTAACCCTGTCAGCAAATTTGGCTTTGCCTCTAACTTTGAACATTTAATGTCTTGCAGCTGCTCCAGATCTCCTTAAATGCAGCATGACAACAGAAGCCTCCAGCTCTTGAAGTCCCAGCTAGGCTGTGCTAACTTTGCAAATACACTCAGTGAAAATGTTTAGGGGATGCTTGCGCCACCTAATCTGTGCCTAATTGCCAAATTGTAATTCAGAACTGGTTAGAAGCTTATGCTAAAATGTTGGAGAATTTTATCTTTAAATCTGGAGATAATAATATTTGCAGGCAAATGGATACTGGAGTGAAATCAACTCTTGGAATTAGACATTGCAGAGTGTAATATAATGGGAGGAAAGTGGCTGAACTTATTTGTGATAAAATTGAGTCAAAGTGCTGGAGTAAATTCGAGGGTAAGGCAGCATCTCTGTAGAACATGGATAGGTGATGTTTTAGGTCAGGACCCTTTGTACAGGTATTACTATACATAAGCACATCTTAGATACAGTACAAGTGTGCAGAAATGGTTCGCTGAGACAGTATATGAGTCGCCAGGCTTGGCTCCATTTTCAAATCCGTTGTTATAAGTACAGAGTTCTTAACCTGAACATGAAGGCCGGTTTTCCTAACAGTGTTGCAGGGTCGGCCTGGCCAAGCATAGTCTTTGGTGTCTTAGACTGCTGCCATGTAGGGGGGGGGGGGTAGGGGAAGGAGCGGGAGGGGGGGGAGGGTGGATGAAGAAGGGAGAAGGGACTGGAGAATTAAAATTAGAGTATTCAACGTTCATACAGTTGGGTTGTAAGGTACCCAAGCGGAATATAGGGTGTTGTTCCTCCAGTTTGCATGTGGCATCACTCTGACAATGGCAAAGGACCAGGACAGGAATATCAGTAGGGGAATCGGAAGGGGAATTAAGATCATTCACAAACGGGAGATCCAGTATCCATGTTCTCCAGAAATGCTGCCTGATCCACGAATCCTTGTTTCTATAAAGTAGAGGCTGTCAGGGAAATTACAACCATGTAAAGCAGAAGTAGAAAGAGAAAAGATCATTTAGATACAATTAGGTATAGAATTGAAGCATTAAAAGTAGTCTTGTACTATGAAAATTTTAAAAAATGGCAGTTACTAGATCCCTGAAATATAATTAGGAGGTGGGGGTAATAAATTTGGGAGAAAATTAAGCAACATTATTAAAGCACAGAGATCACAAAATGATGCCGATTTCTACCACCATGAAGATGAGTTGCATGGATGGTGGATGGGTAAGGAGTAGTGGGCAGTGTGCACCAAGTTATTTCTCAGCCAGTTTACAAGAGACCTAATGGGAGGATTCACTGTTGGAATGGAATAGACCAGAGCAGATAGAGAAGAGGGTCCACATTGGAAACGGAACCAATGGGATAAGAGTTGAGAATGATTAATGCAGAAGAAAGGCTTATGGTATAGTTTGAAGGAGCATGGGGAAAGGTATTTGCAAATAGAATTGACACAATATTGTCAGAGATTGACATGGAATAACAGTGAAAAAAAAAGTGTGCAGTAGTGATCCAGAAACTTTCACTCGGCTGAAAAACAGGAGCAAAACTGAATACAAATGAAGCATCTTGGATGAATAACGGCAGGAAAATGTAGATTGAGGGAAGAAATACACAGGCAGCAAGAGAAAAGCAAAAACAAAGTGATTCGAAGACAATACTATGAGGAATTTAAAGAGAAGCTACGAGATTGATTCATGAGAGAGCATACGCAAAATATTAAAATATGGATCAGGAACAGTCAAATAAATCTGAGATGGCATGTAGGCTACTTGGGGGCGGATAGGATAAAATTGATAAAACTGAATTGGGGAAAATACATCAGTTTTAAAGGAATCTAGAGAAGAAGACTGCAGAGCACTATTTCATACAGTTAATGATTTGTTCAGAGTAGGGGAAGGTAGTATATATAAAACTGAGAGTTGGGTTGGATAGGGGGGGTTGGATTACAGTGAGAGTTGTGGTGGGGAGGGGGGGGGGCTTGTGGACAGCTGGGTTAAACTAGATTGCAAGGACAAGGATTACAGTTGTCATGCCCTGTTATTGGATTGAAAATCCCCACAGGCAGTTTGTAGGGTGGGACGGTCAACTCGGTATCAGTTTCTAGATGGATGGGCAGATCATTGATATTTTCCAGGGCAACGATAGGGAACAAAACTAGTAAAGTCATCTCAGGAAAGTGATATGGCTCACCTGTTGTTGCATCTATTGTCAACTGTCCTATCCCACCACTGTCGGCACACTAACTAATTTCTCTCTTGGCAGTCATACGTACCCCTGCAGTTCGAGACACGGACAGCCAGCGGCCTGGTCAAAGGTCATGCCTACTCTGTGACCAGTGTGGATGAGGTAAGGTGTGAAAACTTTGCATTAAGTAGTTTGCCATGTATGTTATTGTAGCCTGTCTGAAGATGCCAGCTAGTACTGGGCTTCAGGAGGTCACTCTGAGGAAATAATTCAATCTAAAATTCAAATGTTTGGAGCACCAGCGAATAGGGAGCATTCTGGGGAATGCTGAGATATAGGGAGTGAATGTGGGGAATACTGGGGTACTGAGAGAGAATGTGGGGAATACTGGGGTACTGAGAGAGAATGTGGGGAATACTGGGGTACTGAGAGAGAATGTGGGGAATACTGGGGTACTGAGAGAGAATGTGAGGAATACTGGGGTACAGTGAGAGAATGTGTGGAATACCGTGGTACATGAAGTGAACATGGGGAATACTAGGAGACAGGGAGTGATCATGGGGAATACCAAGGTACAGGGGGTGAATGAGGGAATACTGGGGTACAGGCAGTGAATGTGGGGGACGCCAAGGTACGGGGATTGAAGATGGGGAATACTGGGGTACAGGAAGTGAATGCAAGGGAGTCCTGGAGATTTTACTCAAATACCATTGTGGGCAATCTGTGATATGGACATACTGTAGATTAATGGAAAACAATTTAGGAATCTGATAAATGCCCAGATGGATTGGATGTAAATCTGATCGCTGCAATATTCTGTCAGGTAGATGGAGGAATATGATTTTATCTAGTTTCCAGTTGTGCTCTGGCTGTCACTGTAGGGACAATGGGCAGGATTGTTCAGAATGTCACCACGACAGTCACCATGAAAGTTAAGGACAACCCTTGTCTTCCAAGATCAATCACTGAGGGCACTGCTCAGGGGGTCTAGAGAGGTGCAAGCTCCTAGGAATGAAGCACGAGCTTTCAAAAGTCATAGAAATGTAACTAGATTGCAAGGACATTGCTGCCTGGCGATAGATAACATCAAATGCACTCCTGATACTTGAAGGATATTTGGGTGATTACAGGAAGGTAATGTTGAGGTAAAAGATTAACAATGATCTTATTGAATGGCCTAATTTCTGCTTCTATTTTATGTTCTTATGGACATTTCTTTGACCTTCCTGGATTTATTTCTATTTGCATCAAACTCGGGGGTTCTTCAGCGCAACTTAAATCTACCCACCAATGCAATCAATGGCAAACTCATGACTGGAGGTTCATTCAGAGGCATCCCCCTGCTATGTCTCAAAGTGAAGCCTCTTCTCAAGGCAGAGCATCAGTGACCCATCCCATGCTGCAGAGAGGAGCAAACAGTGATTTCTGCTGCTGATGATCCTGAGGCTAGAAATTTGAGTAGGAAGGAACTGCAGATGCTGGTTTGTACTGAAGATATACACAAAATGCTGGAGTCAGGCAGTATCTCTGGAGATAAGGAATAGGTGACATTTTGGGTTGGAACCCTTCATCAGACTGAAAGCTAGAGATGGGGCAGGGAGGTGGGGGGACGACTGGAGGCAAGTAAAGGCCAGTTCAAATCAGCGCCAGCAACAGATGAGCCCAGGATTGGTGGTCCATGATGGCCCATTGTTGGCTGGGAAAGATGGGCTAACAAGGATGCCTCCCCTCTTCTCTCCCTCCCTCTTTCCCCACCCTAGTTGTCCTACCAGTTCTAATGTTTGCATCCTTGTATCCTTTTCGATAGCATATCTTCCTCAGCCAACAATGGGCCCTTATGGACTCCACCCTTCCTGAGGTCATCTGTCTCCTTTTCTCCAGAGATGCTGCCTGACCCGCTGAGTTACTCAGCATTTTGTGTCTATCTTTGCTAGAAAACTGTGACCGTAACCTTGACCTCTGTGTAGCAATCTAGTATGTGCATCACTGGACGACTTCTTGCAGAGTGTCACTCTCAGGAAGGACCACGTTTATTAAACCTGAGCCTGCTGATGCTCTGCAAAGACATCAAGGTATGCTGTTGTGTCTCCTTCTCCACAGCAGAAATGGGGTTTTCTACCCTGAGCCACCTGATTTTGCCCTGACTTTGCCAAGCCTGAAAATCACACCTTAACAATGTTAATCGGGAATATGTTTTCAAATTAAAAATATCTTTCAACATATCTTTTTAATATAAAAATAAGAAATAGGAGCAGGAATCGGCCACTCAGCCCCCAAGTCTGCTTCACCGTTCATCAAGGCTGATCAACTACCTCAGTGCCATTTTCCTGCACCATTCCTATATCTGCTGATTCCTTTAATATCCAGCTATCGGTCAATCCTTGTTTTGAATGAACTCGGTCACCAAGCCTCCACAGCCTTGACAAAACGTCAAACACCTCATGAGATGGTTTTACATAATTCTGAACATCCTCCAGCGAGTGTTACAGCAGCATTGTGAAGTCCTCAGAGAGTCATCCTTTACGAGGAACACGAATGAAGAACTCTGGTTCACAGGGCAGCTTTCTTCAATACTTCCAGATGATGGTTGAATTATAGTTCCTACTTGTGTTGTGGCATGGGAAAATGGGATCATTATTGGGTGAGTTTCCAGTGCTGGAAAAGCACCTGGCATCCACAGTGGATCCTGACCAGACGTGTCAGAACATACTTTGCAAGTGGCTGAATTTGGCCTGGAAATGTTAGAAATATGATTTGGTCATTATCACATCTGATAGCTCTGAAGAGCCCGACATAATGCAAACTCATCCTGACATTGGTAAGGTTTCAGCCATACTCCCACCCTCTCCCAGGTTATTTTCCAGATATTCTAAGATTGGGAGAGTAGTTGGGAGAAATTTAAAACCATTAACATAGGCACATTTTCAGGAATAAATTCTTGGTTGCAGATATGGAGGTAATATCAGGGTTTCCGTGTTTGTGTTTATTGACATCTTTAAGTTCCTGTTCCCAAGTAACAATGGTAATTTTGACATCAGGTCACTTATCGAAACCAGAAGATAAAGTTGTTACGTTTGAGGAATCCATGGGGTTCGGTTGAGTGGAACGGGGCCTGGAGTGATAAGTACATTTTCATTTTTTCCAAACATTTAGAGATTTATAGATGTGGTCCAGTTTGTTTTCTTTGTCCGTACTTAATTAATACCCACTCTGACCGATCTCAGTGTACCCTTCACTGTTTAAGTTCCTGCTTCTCATTGTCAACCAATGACCTGAGAGAAATAGCACTGAAGGAAGTCTGGAGGGCAAAAGAAAAACATGTCTGTCCCACACCCTCCCTCCCCACCCGTATATCACCATGGGCTCTGTGACTTTATCTGGGAAGCAGCCTAATAACAAAGACCAGGTGGGTGTTTCCTTGCCAGAATGAGTGCAGCTCCAACATCACTCACAAAGCTTGACAATGCAGGCAGCTTGTTTGTACTTTACCCACCACCTTAAATATTCTCTCCCTCCACCACCAGCATAAATCTATAAATTCAGTGTGAACCATTTACAAAATGCATTGCTATTTCACCAGGCTACTCTGTCAGTATCTCCCAAACCATCAAGAAGGAAAAGGGCAGTAGTTGAGGGTAAACACCACCTCCTGCAGGTTCCCCTCCAACTCGCACACCATCCTGACTTGGAAATATAATGCTGGTCCTTCACCATTTGCCTGCATCTTGAAATCTTGCAGATGCTGCCTGGCCGACTGAGTTACTCCAGTACTTTGTGCATTGTTCAGGATTCTAGCATCTGCAGTTCATTGTGTCTCCTCTGGGATAAATAAAGTGGTATTGTATCGTATCGTCTCCATTTTGTTGTTGGTGTTGTTCTTTGTCATTTATTCTCGAGTAAGATCATGACATCTAGTTTATAGTTCTGTGATCCTTCAGAGATAGCTGATTAGACCAATCTGGGCTTGAGAGTTCCTTTGACACAGGCCAGTAGGAACTCTGAAATGTTAGTGGTTTGAGATTTTTTTTCCTTTTTGCTTTCTCCATTTCAACTTCTTTGTATGAATGAGCACCACATTATATGCAGGTTTGCCAAACACGACAATCCAACGTGTGTTGTTCCCCTCGGTGCGTGGAAATGTTGAAACTCTTCAGGAATATTCCAAGACTCTTTGAATTTCTTTTTCTCTTCACCACATGATCGTTTTCCCTCAGTTGGCCCCCCATAAGTAGGAAAAGGGATGAGGTCCTGCGAAGTGAATATAGGAAGTTAGGCAGAAATTAAAAATCAGGACCCCGAGGGTTGTAATCTCCGGATTACTCCCGGTGCCATGCGCTAGTTAGGGTAGGAATAGAACAGATGTATGTGTGGCTCAGGAGTTGGTGCAGGGGGCAAGGATTCAGACTTTTACACCATTGGGAGAGGGACACAACTGGCATCTCAATGTTCCGGTGTCTCGATGTTTCAGATGTGATCGAGGGGAATGCAATAGAGGTGGAGGAGTTGAGCTATTAATCAGGGAGACTGTTACAACAACATGAGAGAGGATATACTGGAGGGTTCATCTGCTGAGGCGATATGGGTAAAGCTTAGAAATAAGAAAGATTCAACCACACTAATGGTATTGTACTATAGGCCTCCAATAGCAAGCAGGAGATAGGGGAACAGATGTATAGACAGATGACTGAAAGATGCCAATGCAACAAGGTTGTCTTAGTGGATGACTTTAACTGCCCCAATATTGACTGGGGACGCTCAGTGTCAAAGGCTTAGACAGAAGTTGTGAGATGTGTCCTAGACGGTTTCTTGAAACAGTATGTGGATAGTCAAACCTTTTATTTGATAAGGAAATCAAGGGCAGAGCTTTCACTTGCAATCTTAAGTGTAATATGCATTGTGAGTATATGGGAACTGGTGGATTTCTACACTTTCTAGGCATTTAAAAAGATACCACATCAAAGGTTAGTGCAGAAATGAGTAGTTCTTGATATAGGAGGTTAACATATTGACAGGATAGAAGACTGTTGGTTAACAGGACACAAAGATTGGGTCGTGTTAGCCAGTCTACTCCATCTTCTGGCTTCACGAACCTTTCCTCTTCTATCCTTATCTCCTGATCTCACTTTGTTGTCTTTTTATCTCTGCCATTTGTCCAGCCATCAGCCAATCAACCCCCTCCCCCCTCACCTGTATCCTCCTATCACTTGCCAGACTTTGTCCTGTCCCCATGTCTCTTCCAGCTTTCTCCACCTGAAGATGAATCCCAACCTGAAATGTCACCTATCTATGTTCTCCAGCGATGCTGCGTGACCCGCTGAGTTACTCCAGCACTTTTCTTGTGGTATGTTCTTGTTAACCAGCATCTGCGGTTCCTTGTAGAGTGTCTGTAGAGAGTGGGCATAAAAGAATCCTTACCTGGTGGGTAAGATGTAATGTGGTGATCGCCAGGGACCTCAACCTTTTACATTCAATGTCAATGAAGGAGATGATGGCACAAGGACAGGTAGAAACGTACGTGAAAAGGACATCAAGGGACTGCAAAGAGAGATGGATAAGTTTAGTGAGTGGGAAAACAATTCTGACAAATGGAGTATACTGTGGGACATCGTGTGGTCCATTTTGCTAGGAAACATATTATTGAAATTGTGGGAGATTATGGACCTCTGAGATGCAGAGGGGTCTGGGTTTCTGTGCATTATTCTCAAAAGTATAATATGAGGTACAGCAAGTAATTATGAAAACTAACAATGTGAGCATACTTACTGGGAGGAAACCAATTCAAATGAGATTATGCTTTACCTATTAGGCAAAAGTAAAAATACAGGACAGTGCAGGACAATACTGTGTACAGTATTGGTATTGGAAGTACAGTACAGTACAGTACAGTATTGGAAGGATATTAAAGAGTTAGAAGCAGTTCAGGGAAGGATTATTAGACCAATAGCTACTATCCCAAATAGGCTTTTGAAGAAAGGGTGGATAGACTAGGTTTGCACTTGCTGGTGTTTAGAAGAATGACGGGCTAGATTAAAAGACATTAGATCTTGACGGGCTTGATAGGTGAATGTAGGGAGGATATTTCCTCTTGTGGGGGAATCTAGAACCAGGTTCCAGTTTAAATAAAGTTGTAGAGGCAAACAGCATGGAAACAGGTTCTTTGGCCCAACTAGTCCATGCCAACCAAGCTGCCCATCTAAGTTAGTCCTAATTGCCCTACATTTGACCTAGATTATAATAAACCTTTCCTATACATTTAGCTGTCCAGATGTCTTTTTAAGTATTGTTATTGTACCTGCCTCAACCACTCCTTATCGCAACCTGTTCCATACACATTAGACCCTCTCTGTGAAATCTTTGCCCCTAGGGTTCCTAATAAATCATTATCCTCTTGGTGTAAATCTATTCTCTCTAGTTCTTGATTCTCCTACCCTGGGAAAATGATCTGTGCATTCACCCTATTTACGCCCCTGATGATTTTGGACACCTCTGTCTGATCATCATTCATTTTCCTGCACTCCAAGCTATAAAATCCCAGCCTGCCCAACCTCTCCTTGCCACTCAGTCTCTCGAATCCTGGCACCATCCTCGTAAATCTTGTTTGCACTGTTAACACAGAAAAAGGCTAACTTTTCTTCCTCTCAAAGTCAGTGGAAAGTGAATAATTTTAGGGTGGGATAGAAAAAAAATTGATAAGGAAAGGTGTGAAAGACTTCATTGCACTGCAGAGTGAGCTTGAGGGGCCGAATGGCCTTGCATGTGTGTTTGAACCTACTGCGTCTGGAATTCGCAGCCAAGCAAGGGCAAAGCCAGGCTCTGCTTAGTTGTCTGCTTGCAGAGAATGGGACAAAAACACTGATTATTGCTCTTCAGTTTGTGATTGTCTCCCCTAGTATGTGGCTTGGTGGCACATTTTATTTGAAAATGCTTGAGTGAAGTTCCTTGGGACACTTTGGAATGTTCAAGGTGTTTATTTTTGTTGTAAGCTGTTTGTAACACTCAGTGTCTGGACATGGGGTCCTTTATGGTGAAGCCCTCCCCCAGCAGGAGTTGTCACTGCTATGGAGGTTCCTGGTTTCCATTTCCATGAGGGAGGCAGAATAAGGCGAGGCTGGAAAGAGGTGAGTGCGTTCAGGTCTGATGAAGGTATTCCCTTCCCGTTCCAGGGCTCGGGAGTGGTCTGAGATTGAGAAATCACAAAAACAGCGGCTGCATCATCTAATGAAAGACGACGGAGAGTTCTGGTGAGGATGAACATTCTGTTGCCTGACATTAAGCACTGCAGCCGGCCTTACTGCTGCCATTCCCCTCGCACCACCTGACCCTAAAATAGGTTTACTGTGTGAGCTTGGAAGTCCGAATTACATGAAAACTTCCTGGAAAGTTCAGCGGAGGTTGTCGGCAATGTCCACTTTTGACTGTGACAGTTTGTTTTTGTTGTTTCTGATCGCTGATTCCCATGGCTATCAGTTCCTCCTCCCTGTGAGTGTTCCAGTGATCAGACAGCCCTCTGACGCCACCATCTTTACCCATACTGGTTGATTCTCTGAAGTAAGTTACCCTTGCCTAGTCTCACAATCCCAAGGGCAATGAAGGAGGTGCTCGGAGGACAGAAGAACCAGAAATTTGGAGAATCTGAAACCCTGTAGTCCTCCACAGGTGAACAGAATTCCAGGTCATAAAGAGATGAGTGGCACATTGGGCACAGGTGGTAATGCCACTGCCTCACATCTCCAGAGACGCCGGTTCGATCCTGACTTCTGATGCTGTCTGCATGGGGTTTGCATGTTCTCCTTGTGATTGGGTGGGTTTCCTCCAGGTGCTCTGGTTTCCTCCCATGACCCGAAGACATGTGAGTTGACAGGTTAATTTGCCACTATAAATTACTCCATGTGCAGATGGGTGGCAGGAGTATCAGGAGGAGTTAATGGGATGTGAGAAAAAATAAGTGGCGGAATGGGATGGTGGGAATGATCTCAGAGCCAGCATAGACTTGACGGGCAGAATGGTCTGGTTTATTTCCCTCCATTGGGCGACCTTTTTCTTTTTCCTTTTCCTCCTTCCTTTCTTACAAATAAACACCCTTGTGGGTTTCCTCTAGGTGCTCTGGTTTAATCCCACATCCCAGAGATGTGTGGATTTATAATTTAATTGTCCTCTGTAAATTGCCCCTGGTGTGTAGGGTGTGGATGCAAAAGTCACATAACATAAAACCAATGTCAATGTGATGGTCAGCGTGGTCTTGGTGGGCCGAAGGGCCTGTTTCCATGCTGTATCTTTCAATCAAGCAGTCCTGAAGCTCCCAGTGAATGGTGGGATGTTGGATGGAACACTATACACTCTCTCCTTGCCATTTGCAGGATGTCCTTTGATGATTTCAAGAAGAACTTCACAAAGCTGGAGATTTGTAACCTGACTCCGGACGCACTGGACGATGACAAGCTCCATAAGTGGACGGTCTCCATCAATGAAGGGCGGTGGGTAAGGGGCTGTTCCGCTGGAGGCTGCCGGAACTATCCAGGTGGGTTCTTCTCAACGGCCGGTCGTGCCTCTCGATCCCCCCTCCCTCCTCTCTCCCTGCCACTTCCTACGTGTTCCTCCTCCGCAGTTATCTTTCACTGTTTACTTATTTTTGGAATGAGAGGACACTGCATTCAACTTCCAAGTCTTGTGAAGGAGCTAATAATATTTTCTTATTATTTTCATATCTCCTTATGACATAGGAGGACATTTTTACCCATCAAGTCTATACCGGTTCAATGAGCCCCATTCACAGCTAACTTTTTCTGTGACCTATTCTCTCAGCATTCCCATCAAATCACCCCCAGATATTACCTGCACACCAGGGTACATTTTCATTTACACTGGGCAACTAATGTACTGATGTGCATATTTTTGGATATGCCTGTAGGTAACTCATGCAGTGACAGAAGAATGTGCCAACTCAAACTATCTCCAGTATTTTGTTCTCTTTACTTCTAGACTCTGTGAGAACAGATCACCAGTGACGAATCGTTTAAGAATGAACTGCAGATGCTGGAAAATCGAAAGTAGACAAAAGTGCTGGAGAAACTCAGCGGGTGAGGCAGCATCTATGGAGCGAAGGAAATAGGCAACATTTCGGCCCGAAAAGTTGCATATTTCCTTCGCTCCATAAATGCTGCCGCGCCCGCTGAGTTTCTCCAGCACTTTTGTCTACCAGTGACAAATCGTTTTCCCTCCATTCTTTCATTTCAGACACGTTCTGGACAAATCCGCAGTACCGGCTGAAACTATTTGAGGAGGATGATGATCTGGATGACAATGAAGTCCTCTGCACGTTTGTGGTTGCGCTGATGCAAAAGAACCGCCGTAAGGACCGCAAGATTGGCGTCAGCTTTCACACCATTGGATTTGCAATCTACGAGGTAACTTCCGAAGATAAAGTTCAGACAAATTTGGGAATCAGACGATGAACTCTTTCCATTTCATGATTGGCGCATCTTGGAAAGAAAGAGGAGGCAAAGGAAATCCAAAAAATGAACATCTGGAAGAAAATCAGCAAATGCTGGGAAGCATCCGTGGAGAGAGAATCAGACAATGTTTTAACTCGGGCATCTTTCATTTGAAAAGGAAAGCAATAGGCTGTTTATTTAGATAAGAGGATCACTCATGCTGAAAGCCCCAGGCACATGAGATGACTAAGATAGACACAAAAAACGTGAGTAACTCAATGGGGCAGGTAGCATCTCTGGAGAGAAGGAATGGGTGATGTTTTGGATCGAGATCCTTCTTCAGACTCCTTCGTCACCCATTCTTTCTCTCCAGAAATGCTGCCTGAGTTACTCCAGCTTTTTGTGTCTATCTTTGGTTTAAACCAGCATCTGCAGTTCCTTCCTACATGTGAGATGACGACTCTGACAACTTGTTTGTGTCATGTTAGTTGTTCTGTGTGAACCCCACCCCCCCTCCCTACCATCAGATTTCTTTCCCAGCCACAGCACTGAAGTGATCCTTAACAAGGTCACAAACCACAACCATCTTTACCCAGTTAGCGACAAGAATCCTCCCTTCCTGTTCTTGTGCTTGAACCCATGAAGGATGTGATAATGCCCTCCTCTTTCTCACTCACCTGCTTTTTATAAGCAAAGCATCTGAAAACTCAGTCTCCAAGAGGTTCCCAACCACCCCATCCATACCACCAATAATTTGTCTTCAGTTGCTAGTCTGACTTCCAACACCATATCTCTTCCACTTCCACCTTACAATATTACCTATCTGCTCCTTGTACTACTCCATATTTTGCTGAATCCCTAATTTCCTTTCCTAGGGACCTCATAATCCAAGAGGGGTCACTTTCCTGGAGACCCCACAATCCACAAACTGAGTTCGGCCAGGACTCTGCCACCATCACCTGACTTGCACCAGGCCTGATTGTTCAGTATTCCTGAGCTAGGCCAACCTAAATTAACTCCTGATCTACCAATACCTGGATTTCACAATTCTTACCCTATCTTTTCATTGCCTTGACCCTCCCAATTTCATTAACCACTTCAGCCCAATGTCCAATTCTGGTCTCTTTTGAAACCGTTGATTAATGATAGTCATGCCATCCCCAATCTAGGCTTTGCAGCTCTTGCCTTTCCTCCTTCCCTCCTTTAAACTAAGCTTTTGCTCATATATGCAGGTTTGAAACTGTTGTGTAACATTCCCGATCAGCATCTTTGTACATTTTACATTTGTAAGGCTGTTCTATTCATTCAAGTAGTTCTTATTGTTAGAACCAAAAGGTTTAACTAAATAGAAATAGGAATGACAGCGAGAAAGAGACTAAAATAATAAAGAAATTCTGATCCTACCCAGCAGATTGGACAGCACCTGTTTTAGATAATTTACCTACAATCGGAGAATTCAATGTTCATACCATTAAAACTGTAAGCTGCCCAAGTGGAATATGAGGTGCTGTTCCGCCAGTTTATGTATGGCCTCACTTTGGCAATGGAGGAGGCTCCAGACAGAAAGGTCAATATGAGAATGGGAAGGGGAGTTAAAATAGTTTGCAGTCGGGAGATCCATTATCCAGGTCCAGTCTATGCTAGATTTGGCGAACGTTTCGCTGAACACTTGTGCTTGGTTCTTCAAGGGCTCCTGGATCTCCTGGTTGCTAACCATTTTAACTCCCTTTCCCAATCCTTTACTGACCTTCCTGTCTTGGGCCTCCTCTCTTGACAGTGAGGCCACACTCAAACTAGAGGAACAGCACCTCATTACGCTTGGGTAGCTTACAACCTAACGGTATGAACATTGAATTTTCCAATTTTGGGTAACTGACCAACAAACCCAGCCCCCTTCCTTGTGTCCCACCTGGGTGCACTACCATTTATCCCCTCCCCTTCCTCTTCCATGTGTTTCCCTTCCTCTGGCTTCACATTTCACACTTCTAGTTTTATCTATAATTTGCTAGGCTTTGTCCTGCCCCTCCTTCCTTAAAGCTTTCTCCACCCCCCCCCCCATCCCACAACAAGCAGTCTGAAGAAGGGTCCTGACCGAAACAGCACCTACCTCCAGAGATGCTGCCTGACCTGCTGAGTTACTCCAGCACTTTGTATCTTTATTTGTAAGCCAGCATCAGCAGTTCCTTGTTTCTCCAAGGCTTTTTTAGTTCATTGTGATTGTAATGTAATGGAGGAAATCCTACACCAGTTTTCAAAACTGCGAGTTCCCCTTTCCCCTGACACCGGTGTTGGCTTCCTTATGGCCGGTGAATTGCTCCACCATAATCCTCGCTCAGGGAAATGGAAATCTACCCGAGCGGGCAGGGCAGATATTGATCTTAACTGGGCTGGATTTAAATCCATGCCCAATGCAGCAACATTCTTCACCTTCATTCAAAGTGTGGAAATGTGGGAGTCTTTTTTACAAATCTGTGACAAATCTTTATTAATTTGTCATCACTCTTCTGCAGGAGGTGCTGACAGGCTGACAGATCTAGCCAGGTCATGCCTTCAGATGTGCCTGGACTGGGTGAGCAGGGCAGCTAACTGAGCTTGGACATCCCAGACTTGCTGTTCCTCCCCATTCACCACCCACACATTGCTGCACCAAAACTAGTGGTGCTGTAACTTTTACCTTACAGATACATTCCCTGTACTTATAAAGTTTGAGTATGTATTTACATTTTTTAGATTTTTTTTTTTTTTTTTTTTTTTTTTTTAATTTTTATTTATTAGAAGTACATTACATTACAACCACATACATTAATACTCGTCATTTATATCTTCTTACAATTAATGTACTCCCTTTATTTATTTTTTTACACTAGAAAAAGAAAAGATTGAAAGAAAGAAGAAAGTGAAGGAAAAAGTGCAAATGTAGAAAAGTGTAGAAAATGTAACAACAAAAAAGGACGAAGACCCCATAAGAGCGAAATTAAAAACAAAAAGAAAAAGAGTTAAGAAATAGGCCCTAAGAAAAGAAAAGAGAAAGAGAAAAAAAGAGAAACAAATGTTTTTTTTGAGCATCACGTAAATAGGACATACCAACTCTTCAACTATCCCCCCCTTACCTGACCTCAATTTTTTATTTTTTTAAAGTACTTTTGCACCCTATGTTTGTAATAATTCTATAAATGCAGACCACGTCAGGTGGAAGTGATCTGGTTTACCTGCTAGGAGGAGTCTTATCTCTTCTAGGTGTAATGTTTCAAACATATTTGAAATCCACATATTTATAGTTGGTATTGGAGCCTTCTTCCAAAATTTTAGAATTAGCTTTTTTCCAGTAATTAACCCATAGTCCGTTCTGGATCATCTTCCGTTATTCCGAAGATAATCCATTCTGCTTTGGGTATCAGTCTTGTTTTAAATAACTTTGTAAAGATTTCAAAAATTTCATTCCAAAATTTTTGAATTTTTGTACAGAAGACAAATGAGTGCGCTATAGTTGCTTCTTGGGATTGACATTTATCACAAATAGATGATACGTTTGGGAAAATTTTATGAATTTTAGTTTTCGAATAATATAATCTATGTTAAATTTTAAATTGTATTAAAGTGTGTCTTACATTAATCGAGCATTTATGCACGTTTAATAAGTATTCATTCCAACTTTCCTTTGAAATTTTAATAGCTAACTCTTGTTCCCAGTCTCTTCTGATACCCTCCGTAGGTGGTATTTGTACATTTAAAATAATATTATACAAATATGATATTAAGTTTGCTGATTCCGCTTTTATCTGCATTGCCTCGTCCAATACATCTACTGGATTATTATAATGATCTTTTGTATATTTTTTCAAATAGTCGCATATTTGAAAATATTTAAAATATTGATTATTTCCGAGTTTATATTTTATTTGTAATTGTTGAAATGAAAGTCATTTTCCAGTTTCATACAAGTCACCAAGCGTTTTAATTCCTAGTCTATCCCATTGTGTATAAGCTTTATCTATAATAGAAGGACTAAACGAAGGGTTATTGACTATAGGTAATAAAAGTGATAAGTTTCTTAATTTTAAATTTTGTTGTATTTGTTTCCAAATACGGATTGTACTATGAATAATTGGGTTCTTATTATAGTTTATGTTATTCAGTTTCATTGGAGAGAGGAGGATCGCTCCAATGTTTCTAGAGGAGCAATCCTCCTTCTCCATTACAATCCAGTCTACTTGCTGGGCGGAGTTATCCATCAATTGAATCATGTTTTTAATATTTACTGACCAATAATAATACATAAAATTAGGTAGTGCTAGACCCCCCAATACTTTAGGTTTATTCAGATGGGTTTTTTGTATTCTATGTGATTTATAGTCCCATATAAAATTAGTGATATCTGAGTCGCATTTTTTAAAAAACTTCTTAGCTAAGTATATAGGAATTGATTGAAATAGGTATAAAATTTGTGGTAAAAAGATCATTTTTATTGCGTTTATTCGACCTATTAAAGACATCGGGAGCGTTTTCCAGAATTTAATTAATGTATTTAGTTTATTAAGTAGGGGGTCAAAATTTGCCCTGAACATACCTTGATATGTTCTGGTAATTTCGATTCCCAAATATTTAAATTTTTCTGTAGCTATTTTAAAAGGGAATTTTAAAAGATGTGTTGAATCTTTCGGTTTTATTGACATAATTTCACTTTTATTCCAATTTATTCTATATCCAGAAAAAGATCCGAAGTCTTCAATTAAATTTAATATGTTTGGTATAGTGATTTGGGGTTTTGTAATATACAATAATATATCATCCGCGTATAAAGATATTTTATTATATGAGTCTTTAGTATTATATCCATGAATATCAGGGTGTATTCTAATTTTTTCTGCAAGCGGTTCAATAATGAGAGCAAACAGCTGTGGTGATAATGAGCATCCTTGTCTATTTCCCCTTGATAGTTGAAATTTCGAGGATAATATGTTATTAGTAAGTATTCTAGCTGTAGGTTTGTTATATAGTAACTTAATCCATGAAATAAAATTCTCTCCCAGTTGAAATTTTTGTAATACTTTATCCATATAATTCCATTTTGATTTTGATGGAAATGTTAATATTTGTCTTTTTTTTCTTTTTCTTAAAGGTGCCAAAGGAGGTAAATAAACAAAGGATGGCTGTAGATCGCTGCAACATGTTTGTTCTAATATTTGAGATTACAAGTTTACTCTAATGCTTTATGTGACTCATTTGCTCTAACATGTTTGTAGTGCTTTGTTTCCTGTGTATTCTATCATTCAGTTCTGAAAGGAGTGTGTGTGTTTTTTAACCATTATAACATGGTTGTGTTTCACAAATAAACCCTCCCGAGTCAGGAATTATACCATATAATTATCACTCTGCAGCCACCGGTTTTTAACCTGGCCCATCTCTTGAGCACCTCAATAAATTTACATTTTAAATTCCCTAATTACAGTCAAGTGATACAGTGTGGAACCAGGCCCTTCGGCCGAACATGCCCACACCGGCCAACATGTCCCAGCAACACTAGTCCCACCTGCCTGCGGTTGGTCCATATCCCTCCAAACCAGTCCTGTCTATGTACCTGTCTAACTGTTTCTTAAATGTTGGGATAGTCCTAGCCGCAACTACCTCCTCTGGCAGCTTTACCTTAAACCTATGTCCTCTGGTCCTCTGATCTCTGGGCGAGAGAATCTGTGCATCTACCCGATCTATTCCTCTCGTGATTTTATATACAAAAATTTGCCATTTTTAGTTGTAATTTTACAATTTGCTGCAGGGAGAACTCTTCCTTCCATTTAGTTTTACTGTGTCATTGAACCATACAACACAGAAACAGGCTCATGTTTACATTGATCATCAATTGTCTACCGATAATCCATTTGCCAGCGTTTGTTCTGTATCTTTCTGTGCCTTGATGATTCAAGTATTGTCCAAATAGCTCACTATTGTTGTGAGAGTACCTGCCTCCATCACCTTCTCAACCTGTAGTTTCCAGATTTCAGCCAACCTCTGAGTGGAACAGATCTTCTTCAGATCCCCTCCAAACCTCCTACTTCCCCGCTTCTTCCCCACTGTTATTAGAATACCGCATTGTCCTCCCATAAACAAGAGTAGTTCCAATCTACCAATCTACCTCATTGTGCACCTTGCACACCATGCACTTATTTTCTGTCAACTGCAATGCTATAATGTTGTAATACTGTATTCTGCACTCTGGTATTTTTCTCTTTGCATTGTCTGTTGTATTTGTGTATGGCTTGATTGTACTAGTATATAGTATGATTGGATTGGATTGCACACAACAAAGCTTTTTTCTGTATCTCGGTACATGTGATAATCATAAGCCAATGCCAATATTCATCTCCTTAAACCTATTCCCTCTGATCTTAGACACTTCTGTGGGGAATAGTTTCTTACTATCCATCCTATCTGAGCAGCTCATAATTTTGTATACCTTTGTCAGGTTCTCCCTCAGCTTCTTCTGCTCCAAGGGAAATAACCCAGCCTATCGAGCCTTCCCTCACAAATGAACCAATCCATCACAGCCAAAATGCTGGTGAATCTCCTTCCACCATTCAATGCAATCACATCCTTTATGTAGTGTGGAGATCGAAACTGTAAACTATACTACAATTGTGTCCTAATCAATGTTTTATAAAGCAATACCATAATTTCCCTGCTCCTAGTTCCTTCCCCTGGATAATAAAGGCAAGTATCCCATGCACCTTGTTCATCACCTTATCTGCCTGTGCTGCCATCTTCAAGGGTCTTTAGATTTGTACATCGATGTTCCTTAATACTCCGTGAGGCCCTTCCATTCATAATGTATGTCCAACACTGATTCCTGCAAAATGCTTCACCTCACATTTATGAGGATTATTAAATTCCATCTGCCCAATTTGCCTGCTGATCAGTATCACCATTAGCATGCATTTAGAACACCTGACGTATGCAGCCCAGAGTTTATAAACAAGCGAAGATAGACATAAAAAGCTGGAGTAACTCAGCAGGTCAGACGGCAACGCTGGAGCCTGGAGAAAAGGAAGAAGTTGCGTTTTGGATTGAGACCCTTTTTCTGAAGAAGGGTCTCGACCCGAAACGTCACCTATTTCTTTTCTCCAGAGATGCCGTCTGACCCGCTGAGTTACTCCAGCCTTTTGTGTCTATCTTCATTTTAAACCAGCATTTGAAGTTCTGTCCTAGATATAAACAATCGTCTGGCAGATGGATTTGCTGGTCACTGCGGAGCTGCAGACATCTTCTGCTGACTGGGAACTTGATTCACAGCTGCATTTGTGACCTGGAATGAACAATTCTCAGATATGGATCCCTGCCATTACCTGGGGAATACCTGTATTATTCTTATTTTGATTGGTGACTTTTCCCTGGTCTCTTGTCAGTGGGAAAGGTCGCTCTCCAGCCAATCCTGCCAGATTTTGGAAAAGAATGTTTAATCTACGTTGTCCTTTTTCTCCCCCAGATGTACAGCAATAAGCAACATCTTCCCAAAGATTTCTTCCTCTACCAGGCCTCCAGAAGCAGGTCAAAGTCATACATTAACCTGCGGGAGGTATCGCAGCGCTTCAGGCTACCCCCGGGTGAATATGTGATCGTCCCTTCCACGTACGAACCGCACCAGGAGGGCGAGTTTGTCCTCAGGGTCTTCTCGGAGAAACAGAACCTGTCAGAGTGAGTGACCTCTCACCAACCACGAGCAGGGACCGAGACTGGGAGGGGAGCAGCTGAGGGAATTGCTGGTCAGCCGTCCAGACTAGACCGATAAACCCACTGTCTGCTCCGTCCATAATGAGAGTCTGTTTGTCCTCATCAGAAGAAGAGTGTGTTTTCCAAATGCAAATGACATTGCATTTAGAATGCACAGCTTTCCAAACACATGGCATTGGACATTGCAGTGACTTGTGGAAGCAGCCCAGACTCCATTTACACCTCACGCTACCTCGGCAAGGCCAGCAGCATAATCAAGGTCGAGTCGCACCCTGACCACTCCCTCTTCTCCCCTCTCCCATTAGGCCAAAGGTATAGAAGTGTGAAAATGCACACCACCAGATTCAGGGACAGTTTCTTCTCAGCTGTTATCAGGCAACTGAATCATCCTACCACAACCAGAGAGCAGTGCTGAACTACTATCTACCTCTTTGGTGAGCCTCGGACTATCCTAGATCAGACTTTGCTGGCTTTACTTTGCACTAAACGTTATTCCCTTATCATGTATCTATACACTATAAATGGATCGATTGCAATCATGTCTTCCTGCTGACTGATTAGCACACAACAAAAGGTTATCACTGCACATGTTACAATAAACTAAACTGACACCACTTGGAAAAACAGAATCACCTGGTTTTAGATGCCTTTTCTGCCGACAGGATTTTGTGCATAGAACTGATTTTAAAATTGCAGCTTCTGGAGATCTGAACTGAAAAAGAGAAAATGCTAGATGCACCTAACAGGTCAGATAGCAGCTATGGAGAGAGAAAGTTGAAAGATCATCAACTTGAGGTGTTAACACTGTTTCTGTGCCTTCACAGATGCTATCTGACATGCTGAGTAGCACCAGCATTTTTAGTGTATAGTTCATAGTACTGTAACCACACCCAATTCAACTGCATGTTAGTAGGTGTTGCTGCTCTGACAATGGGCCCACCTCATGTTTACAAACCTGAGAAATCATTGGGTAGTGAGAGCCTGTCTCCAGACAAAATAAATACAGGAGGAAATTTGGAAAAAATATTTTATTCCCGATAATAAATATATATCTGATCTATTGATTTCAGGGAAACTGAGAACCAGATCATAGCCAACAACCCTAAGGTTAGTACCATTTTTAATTCTCTTCATCGTTTTACCTTTGCGTAACCTTACTATATTATTTATGAAAGTCTGTTTCTGATAATCTCAGTGACAGATCCCATTCTGATGTTCACCCCCTTTTTACTTCTGAAGTTATAGCCAACTAATCCTTTAAGGCTTTGCCTGTTCTTTCGTTTGAGTGGAAATGCCACCAGGCTTCCTCCAGAGTTAAGCCAGTAGAGCAGAATAACCAAGGCGGAGGGTTTTAGCTTGCTTGCTTGCTGGGGTAATGCATTCTCCCAGTATGCCTGCATCTTCACACCCTCTTCATGCTAATTCTTGCTACAAAGGATTTAGGAGATTAAATTGTCAGGGACTAGGACCTGAACTGATATCCCCATGTCCGGACTGTGTGGATCATACATGTCATTTGGTTGAGCAGGCAGTCCTAACCTGGACTGTGGATGCACCATTTGACAATACTTGGCCAATCCCATTGAGTGAAGCCGAATTTACTGAATAGTGAAAGGCTCAGATAGAGTGGATGTGATGTTTCACTAGTGGGAGAATCTAGGACTAGAGGTCATAGCCTCAGAATTAAAAGGCGTTCCTTTAGGAAGGAGATGAGGTGAAATTTCTTTAGTCAGAGGGTGGTGCATCTGTGGAATTCTTTGCCATAGAAGGCTGTGGAGGCCAAGTCAATGGATATTTTTGATTAATGCAGGTATCAGGGGTTATGGGGAGAAGGCAGGAGAATGGGGTTAGGAGGGAGGGATAGATCAGCCATGATTAAATAGTGTAGTAGTCTTGATGGGTCTTGATGGCCCAAATCTGCTCCAATCACTTCTGATCTTATCATTTTGTATGAAGCCACAGCACATTTGCTGTGGAATTTGCAAGTGCCCTTTGGTACACAGGAGGGAGGGGAGGGGGGGCTGATGTGGTGGGGTGAAATGGGGGAGAGGGAGGGAGCTGTTAGGACGTATTGTTGGGTAGTTTGGAATTCTCCAACAATATTAAAAGTGATCTCGGAGCTTGATGTTGATGCTCATTGTCCACAACAACAAAAGCCCCATTTCCCAGAGCCGACATCTTTTTGATGTAGTGATGAGGTAGTTTGGAGATACAACAGTGTCGTCCAGTTCCCTGCTTTGCTTCCATGAGCTTTAGATTTAACACACTTTAGATTTAACACATACGGTCAGCAACCACATATATCAGCAACCTGTAATGTCCAAAGAATCACAATTGTATCCTTCTCCAAAAGTGGATGTTTTCCAAGATAGGGGAAATATTTTCCTCAGGTGAATTTTATTATTTTGGCAGGCCAATTGACCATGCCATGCAGGAATTAAAGTATGCTTAGTCTTAAATGTTTACACCGGTGTCTGATTCACACTCCTCTGTCCACTAACCCAAGATAAAATGTAACCCAAAATACACAAGAAGTATTCAGAATTGATGATATTGCTGAAACTATCTGCCCTGTCCTCTTCCAGTTACTTTCCATGTTCTTTCTAACTGGAGAAAGGCACAAAATGCTGGAGCAACTCAGCAGGTCAGGCATCGTCTCTGGAGAACATGGATAGGTGATGTTTCAAGTCGAGAGACCCTTCTTCAGACTGATTGCATGGGGTTTGGGCGGGGCAGGGGGGGAGGGGCAGGAAAGAGAGCTGGAAGAGAGGAGGGGCAGACAGAGCATGACCGGTAATAGGTGAACACATTCGAGGAGGTTTTCCTTCCACTGGCTTCACAGTTTGCAACTTTTCTATCCTTGAGCTTCAAAATTCGCAGTTCTTTATCCTTTTGGGCTCACACCTGTCTTTTCATCTATGGTCTTTGACCAACAATCTGCCTATGAAATCCTCCTCGTCTATGTTCACCTATTAGCAGCCATGCTCTGTCCTGCCCTTCCTCTTTTACAGTTTCCTTTCCAGCTCCCCCCCCACCCCCCTCTGCAATGTCTGAAGAAGAGTCCTCACCTGAAACGTCACCTATCCATGTTCTCTTGAGATGCAGCTGTTACTCCAGTGCTTTGTGACTTCTTTGGTAAACCAGCATCTGCAATTCTTTGTGATTACATTTCTCTCTAACTGGTCTTTCCTTCCCCTCTGCCTAACCATCTTCTATCGGCTCAAAAAAAGGTGCGTGAGTTCTGCTGTTGTCTGTGCATGGGGCGTGAAAACACTTGGATAAATCCGGTACTCTGAGGGGAATGCTGCGCACCTGAATGGAGAGCATGGAAGATGCAGTGGGAAAGATGCCTTTAACTTGCATGCATCGACCGGGTACATTCAGGTGCGGGATCGTCCTCTGCAGTGACAAAGCCAGAATGAATATGCCAATAGCGGTGTAATGTGCTCGGGATTAAGCACAGCTTGTCAATTCCTTCAGGCAAGGGATTTCCCTTCACATCCATGGAAAACTTTCTTCTGTCCTGTTATCTATTTAGACTCTTGAACTGTACAGCACAAGCCCATGCAGAACATGATGCCAAGTTAAACTAGTGGAGTAATCGATTCCTAAAGCACAGAAACAGGCCGTCTGGGCCAAATTCCCCATGCCCACCACGATGTCCCAGCTACACCTGCCCTCATTTGACCCATATCCCTCTCAACCTTTGCTATCCATTTACTGTCCAAGTGTCTTTTAAATGTTGTTATAGTACCTGCCTCAACTACCTCCTCTGCAAGCTCGTTCCATATGCCCACCATCCTCTGGGTGAAAAAGTTGCCCCTCAGGTTCCTACTATTTTTTCCCCACTAATCTTTCCCCACTAAACCCATGTCTTCTGGTTTGTGATTCCCATACTCTGGGATAAATAGGGATTCACCCTATTTATTCTCCTCTTGATCTTATATACCTCCATTAGATCATCCCTCATCCTTCATGGAATAATGTCCTAACCTACCCAATATCTCCCTATATAGCTCAGGACCTCAAATACTGGCAACATCCTCGTAAATCTACTCTGCCTGCACATAATCCACATCCCTTCATTCCCTGCATATCCTTGTGCTTATCCAAAAGTTTCTTAAACACCACTGCTGCACCTGTCTCCATCACCACCCCTGGCAGCATGTTCTGCGCACCCACCACACACTATGTAAAACAAAACTTGCCACGCACATCTCCTTTAAATTTTGCCCTTCTCATCATAAACCTATGCCTCTAGTCTTGGACATTTCGACTCAAGGAGAAAAGGTTATTTTTGTGAACTTAATCACAGCTGGATCTTACTTGAAAATAAGGAGGAGACAATCCAAAGAGCATATGAAAACACTAGAAAGTTAATGGGGTTGATTTTATGTAATAATGTAAACAGGGAATCAGTGGCCTATTCTGATATCTCACTGCATTGAAACATAATGGGCAGGATTTTAAATGGGCTGCTGGTTCATTATCGCCCACCTTAGATTAAAACATAGAGTAGGATTCTACTCAGCTGTTGCCCAGTATCTTCTCTGGGTGAGTTATCTCCCAGGCTTACACCATAGAGAATGCCGAGGCTGCCTGCACTAAACTTCAGACATATTGGAGTTACTCATGACTTTCTGTAGTGTAAGATGGTGATTAGTTGAGAAATAAAAGTCAGGATAGATGTAAAAGGGTCTGCCTGTTCACCGTGACCCATTTTGCACTGTCGTACAAGCTTAAGATCTGTCTCAATGTATACAATCTGCAGACTAACACAAGCTTGTTGGCTTATGCCAGTTTCTTGGATGGATTGTGTGTCTCACAGCCAATCTGCGTGTTTTGTGTGCATCATTTTTATCCTACGTGGTGGTCAAATAAACCAGTCCTGGAACTCGTGGGCTTCAGTCCATCTATGAACCAAGTGGAGGGGAGTAAATGGCTTATTTTCCAGCTTTTAAGGTGCCTGGAGACCCACCCTGTTCTGTTAAGGATTGACTCTGCATCACACATTCTCCAATACTATGTTTATAGGCCCATCATTTCTGAGTATCCAGCTCCTGCAACTCAACCATAAGCTCCCACCTCTCTTCCTCCCATTGGCATTGATGTTTTTGTTCATCAGCCAGCAGAGGGCGCTGTCCACTCTTGGGAGCTGGCTGTACCCCCTCTCCATGACACTAAGCTCAGAGAACCCTCTTTCGGACAACAGGCAGCCCCGGGTAATGAAAGGGTTCGGATCCTGGGAACTGTTCGTAAGTCAGAAATGAACAAAAACAGTGTGTGGGAGAGGATCACAGAAACAACAGTGATGGGATAGCGAGCAGATGCTGGAAGACCAGCCACCAGCCGATCTCACTGACAGTGAGTGAGTGAACGGATCTCCCCAGTACTCTCAGCTCTGCTCAGCTCGATCCAGCCTCGATCGTTGTGCCTCGCGACCAAGAGTCACGGAATTGCCCCAACCTCACCTGCCAGAATATGCCTGTAACCTTGCAGCAGCTGGCAAATCCAGCCCCATTCATCCCGCCAGTCTCCCAAACACAGGGTGTCCATACGTCAGGTGTTCATAATTCGGGGGAGACCTGTGGTCTCCAGACTCCTCAATGGGAAAACCACTCTCCTCTTTCTATCAACTCAATCTTACAAAATGCTAAACTAAGACTTTCTTCTTCAAATGCCATGCCAAGGGCTATCTAAATTGTAATCCACAAATCTTACTCCAGCACAAGTACCAATTGTGTCTATCCACGCAACTTACACTTCACCTGTCAGATACAATTTTCCCCTTGTCCTGGCCCTAGTGGGACATAGTCCTGTAGTGCCAGATGTGGAACTATTATGCTCCTATGTCTCACGGTGGACCCCTCCATCGCAGAAAGGCTTATCGGACTTAACAAGGCCTCCAACTGTTCAGAGAACCCTATCCTCAATTTGCGCTCACCCCTGCAAGGGTGGGGATTGGGATCCTAGTCTCATTCTTTTTGCGCTCTCTGATCAAGGACAGTTTAGGTTATTTATAGCAAGCCTCGATGTTGACTTGCCCAAATCAGCTGAGGCCAGGACTGATATCAAATCTGGGATCTTACTGGTCTTAACTGGCTTTCGGTACCACCGAGTCAATTTACCATTGGTGGCTGGACAACTTGAATCCATTTCTCTCACTGAGGTAGCTGGAGGGTGGTCGAGTTTAATGCCTTTGGGCCGCTTTGTTCCTGGTTTCAATTGTTTTAGTTAATGTTGCAGTTGATTATTATTGGTCAGGACCACCTGTTAGGATATAATTGCATACTTTCCTTTCTTGAAGTTTTGTCATATATTGGATTTTACAGATGCTTCCTTGAAGGATCATATATTATTCTGTACTTTTCAATTTAAATTGTTGCTATATCCCCTTCATAATATACCACTTTTGTCATAATGTCTTCTTAGTAGTTTTATAAAAACTTGTCCAATAAACCTCTTCCCTCATAATTGCCATTTGTACAAATTCATTGCAGCATTTGTCAGAGTGAAGACAATGTTTGCAATAATAAAAAAAACAGAGATAATGATGGAGAAAATCAATTCTAGGCATATTTAGAGCATTGTAAGTAAGAAAGGTTCATTCGGAATAAAAGTAGGCAGAGGGATTGAGTTGTGAAGCTGAGTGAATCCTGGGAAGGAGTTCTGACCGATTACCCAAGGAGAGTGGAATAGAGGGAGGGTATAGCAAGAGGAAGTAGCCTTTGTGAAACAGAGGTAGGGCAGGCAGATATCACGTAGGGAGGAGGGATTTGGAAATGAAGAGCTGTTTTGAAAGCAAGCCTCATGGATATGTTGAAAATATCTTGGCTGTTGTCAGGACAATGAAGGTGTGGGCCAGGCCAGACAGTGGTGGGTGTTACTTGGGAAGTGAAACAAAGGCAAGGCAGTTCAGGTTGGGGTTCATCGGGACAGTAAGCTTGTGTGCCTGCGGGTTTACACAGAGCTGAAGCATCATTGTGGATAGTGGTCTCGGTTTCGCCAACCACAGATCATCTCAGGTCAGCTGTTCCAGGATTGAGGAGAAACATTGGGACCGAAGCAGAAGTCTGGGGGGTGGAGGGATTGGGGTGGGGGGAACTAGTCTGCAAAGGTGAGGTGGGGACCAAGGAGACAGACTTGGAGATGATCATGCAGGCAGAGGAAGATCCAAAATAGGAGATACAGGGGGGTATTATAGACTTTTTTCAGTGATACAAGAGAGTAAATGTCAGTGTACTGTACAGTAAGTAGGAGGTGGCAGAGAGCCTCTACTCTCGCTAAAGGCTTGCCCATATATCCCTACATTATACACACACACTTCCATGGTAGCTCCTTCTCCTCCCATACGCGGCATCTTTGATCCACAGAATACTTCCTGATGGTTTTGGGGTTCTCGATCCAAATCAATACCTGCAGAACCTTGGGCTCATTCTGTGGACATAGACTCAAAATGCTGGAGTAACTCACCGGTTCAGGCAACATCTCTGGAGAAAAGGAATAGGTGACGTTTCAGGTCGAGACCCTTCTTCAGACTGAAACCTTCTTCCATATCAACCTGAAATGTCACCTATTCCTTTTTTCCAGAGATGCTACTTGATACGCTGAGTTACTCCAGCATTTTGTGTCTTATCAGCATCTGCAGTTCCTTCCCATGCTCGTTAATTTTCTGGAAGTGAGAGGTGTTGTAAAATGCAGAGGCTCCAGAGAAATTGAAAAGCGTACAGGATGTCCACTTTGTCAAGCCCTTTCCACACACAAAAACAACCCTTCCCAAGCCAGTAGATAGTCTGTAACATAAATGAACAAAGGTACTGGAATTCTATCTCGCTTTCTGCCCCGTCACTGCACTACGCCCCACTCCCTTTGCTGGGATACATGGATCATTGCTCAGGTGCCACTTTTCCCCTCACCAGAGTTGGTTACAGTGGTGAGTATTGGCATGCGGAATACCTCTTCCATTACCCAGCAATGCCAGGGTCAACAGTGGCGCAGGCTCCATGGAAAAAGACACCCAGCACAGAGTAATGTGAATGGGTCTGTCTCACTCCTTTGGCTCACTTGGCCATTCCATTGGTGGATCTTGCTTAATTGTACCTTCAAGGCACCTGTCAAACCCACACCATGTCTCCACGTTCATCAGTATCTTCACTAACCACTCCCTCTCTCCTCTAGCCAATCATCTTTGTTTCTGATAGAGCTAAGGGCACTGTAGACTTGGAGAAGGAAGAGAAGGAGAAAAGAATGGAAATCAAGAAAAAGATCAAGGTTTCTTCATGTGCTAGCATGACTTGCTGTTGCATTCATTTATTGAAACGCTCTGCACACCTCCTTTCCACGCGTCAGGTGCTGCCAGATGCTTGTGGATGGGAATGCACTAAATGTTTGACAGGGTTCAGGAGCTTGACATGACACGCAGCTTAGTATGGTGTTTCCAGATATAGCTGAACGTAAATTGCTGGCAGAGCAGTGGGAATTTCTGGGATGTGGAAGGGAAAAAGGGCTAATGATAAATTTAATTCAGAATCACATTGTCACTCCGGGCGCTTGATCAATGTCATCGTACGCTATACCCAGCCTTACCGACAAGACCATATCCCCAGACAGTCTCACTGACAATACTAGACACCAACCAGTCTCACTGACAAGATCAGACACCAGAGAGTTTCACTGACAAGACTAGACACTAGGCAGACACATGAAACTGCAGATGTTGGTATCTTGAGCAAAAAATCAAAAGGCTGGAGGAACTCAATAGGTCAGACAGCATCTATGGAGGGAATGAAGAACAATGTTTTGGGTAGGGGCGCTTCTTCCATGAGGGAGTGGGGAGTGGGGGAGAAAGCTTGATAAGAGCTGGGGATGGGGCAACATGTGGGCAGTGATAGTTGGTTACAGGAGAGGCAAGTTTGATTAACAGATGGGTTGAGCAAGTGACAAAAGGGTATCAGATAATGAAAGAAGAGGAGTGAATTGCAAAGCTGTAGGGAGGGATATGGTGGAAGGGGGCAGAGGAAGGAGAGAAAAATGGGGAACTGGGATAGAAATGAGCATACATTGGAGGGGAAATTACCAGGGTGACGGGTGGTATGAAATGGTGAGAGAAATGTGTGCTCATTGGGGTGGGGCAGGGTCAGAAAAAAGAGAGAGGTGGGTGTTATAGGCCCCGGGTGAACAAGAGGAAGAGGACTGAACTTTGTTGCCTTCCCTCACAGTGGGAAACGTTGATTCCGCTGTGGGGGGATGTTTTTATGTTTGATGTTAAATTCTATAGTGTTGTGTTCATCTTGTTTGTGTGCTGCATGGCAACCCAAATTTCACTGCACCAATTGGTGTATGTGACAATAAATGTCTGTACTGTACTGCACCTGAAAATGGAGAATTCAATGTTCAAGCTATCCAAGTGGAATGGAAAAGGTGCACGTGAATCCCTGCCTCGCCAGAGAGGGCTGCTGGATGGAAGTGAGAGAGGAGGTTTAGGGTCAGATGTTACCTCTCCTGTGGATGCAGGGGAAAGTGCTTGGGGAGGGGTGGGAAGGTTTAAATCAACCAAAGAGTTGCGAAGGGAATGGACTCTGGAAAGCAGAAAGGGGTGGGGATGGCAAAATGTGACTGGTGGTGGGATCACGTTGAAGGTGATGGAAATCTGTGATTTTTATGTTTTGGATGCAGAGGCTAGTGGGGTGAATGATAAAGTCCAGGGGGACTCTATCCTTGTTTTGTCTGGGGCCTGGGGGAGCGAGAGCAGAGCGATGGGACAAAATGGAGTCACTGGTGAGAGAAGCCATGTTTACTGAAGAAAGAGGACATCTCAGATCACAGATGTCTCATCTTGGAAGCACATCTGGCAGAGACAGAGACAGAGACATTGAAAGTAAGGAATGGCGCCCAGGTAGTCTCACGAACCGGACCAGACAGACAGACTCACTGACAAGACCAGACTTCTGGAGACCTTACTGAAAAGACCAGCAAGAACCCTCAATAGCATCACCAACAAGACTGACTCCCAGACTGTGTCACCAGTGAGATCTAACTCCTGAAACTGCGCCCACCGTTGAAACTGAGAACAGGACAATCAGAAGTACAAACTCAATTACAGGATGATTTTTAGTGGTGTGCTGACAGACCATCAGGTGCTCTGTTGATAGCTTGTTCAGCAAAGGGCATTTTGAACGATTGGCCCCTCCTTCAGCCATTCAGGGTGTGGACATAAATACAATTGAATAAAACAGGAGATTCGGTCTGTATTGAAGCAGTAATAGGAAACATATCAGCGAATCTGTGAAGGGGTTTGCATGTGGTGAAGGAGATTTAAGATCCCATAACTTAGGGAAAAGCAAAATCATCGACAAAAACGGTAGCCTGAAGCTGATATGCTAAAATGACTTTGTTTTGTCAATGGCTAAGTGACAGAATGAAGGGAGTTATAGTTGACTGAGGTGAGGTCAAGGTTTATTTGAAATATTAACAGAACCAGCCTTACACTGTAAAGTGTGCTTCTAACTGCTTCAGGCTTGTGCTACACAGGAACATGCCACACATGACCTTGCAGAGAGTTGGTAATGTGCTGACATTATTGTTGGCTGAGCCCTACAGGCCTGTTCACAGGGTCAGGTAAATGGGAGCGCCCTCTTGCTAAACCCACCTTCTACTGTCCTCAAGCTTTTTACTTTTCAATAGACAATAGACAATAGGTGCAGGAGTAGGCCATTCGGCCCTTCGAGCCAGCACCGCCATTCAATGTGATCATGGCTGATCATCCCCAATCAGTACCACGTTCCTGCCTTCTCCCCATATCCCCCGACTCCGCTATCTTTAAGAGCCTTATCTACCTCTCTCTTGAAAGTATCCAGAGAACCGGCCTACACCGCCCTCTGAGGCAGAGAATTCCACAGACTCACTACTCTCTGCGAGAAAAAGTGTTTCCTCGTCTCGGTTCTAAATGGCTTACCCCTTATTCTTAAACTGTGGCCCCTGGTTCTGGACTCCCCCAACATCGGGAACATGTTTCCTGCCTCTAGTGTGTCCAAACCCTTAATAATCTTATATGTTTCAATAAGATCCCCTCTCATCCTTCTAAACTCCAGAGTGTACAAGCCCAGCCGCTCCATTCTCTCAGCATATGACAGTCCCTCCATCCCGGGAATTAACCTTGTAAACCTACGTTGCACTCCCTCAATAGCAAGAATGTCCTTCCTCAAATTAAGGGACCAAAACTGCACACAATACTCCAGGTGTGGTCTCACTAGGACCCTGTACAACTGCAGAAGGACCTCTTTGCTCCTATACTCGACTCCTCTTGTTATGAAGGCCAACATGCCATTCGCTTTCTTCACTGCCTGCTGTACCTGCATGCTTTCAGACATTATCTCAAACAGCTTTAGGTGCAAATGTCTTTTCTGAGATGCCTAGGCAACCCTCACCAACTGCATAACCTTTGGTTTTATTTCCACCCATGGTCAGCCCTCACCAACATCAGCTGGGGAGGAGAATGAGGAAGATCTACATTTCCGCCGTATTTTCAAACAGATTGCTGGAGAAGTAAGTATTTCTGTCTGCCAGTGGCATGTTGGAGTGTTTCTGATATTTTACTGGGATATTTCTATCCTCCCAAGTCAATTGGGGTTTATTGTCATAAGCACAGGCACGGTGAGGTAGAGGTGCAATGAACCTCTTGCTTGCAGCAGCATCACGTGCAGATCAACACACAAAAACATAAATGATACATACAGAACACAACATTTTGCAAGATAGTTAAAGAAAGAAGGTTGTGCAAAAAAGCCCCAAAAAAAGGAAATTACAATATAATAGTACAAAACACAGCTAGGAAAAAAAACAAGTCCATGATAGTGCAAAAGATGGTCCACAGTGTTCCGTTGTCAAGGTAGAATTGGGACTGTGCAGGTTGGTTCAAAAACCTGATAGTTATAAGAAAGTAGTTGTTCCTGAACCTGGAGGTATGTGACTTCAGACTTCTCTATCTCCTCCCGGACGGTCATGGTGAGAAAAGGACAAGGCCAGGGATGGAGGGGACCCTTAATGATAGATGCTGCCTTCTTGAGGCAGTAAGGCTCCTGAGTGAGGTGCAGAATGAAATTCTCTAACTGGTTTCAGGAATGTGGGACATTCGGAGAAAGTGGGGTGGTTCTTCAGGAAAGAGGAAGTATCGAGGAGATCATTTAAAGTCATGAAAGAAGCAAGGATCCGTTCCCATTAGTGAAAGGGATTCAGAACCAAGAGATGTAGAATGGATGTGATTAATAAAGAAAATGTGGTCTGGGGAAAAGTTAATGCACAACGAGTGAGATCTGGAGTGCAGTCCCAATGGGTGTAGTGAACACAGACTCAACAATGGCATTCAAAGGGAAGTTGGGAAATCTCCGAAGGGAATATGGGGTGGATGGACTCCTGCAATATTCTGTCAAATAATAGCTCAATCTGTAAAAGGACAAACAGCTAATTGTGAATAAAATATAAAATATATTGCTGAAATAATAAGGGTGAGATAGTTCAGGAGCCCTTTAGTTACCTGTTAGATCAAAGAGAAACAGCGTCTAAAGTTGTGGAGTTAGAGAATGTGAGCAAATGTACCCAGGAGGAGTGAACTGCAGCTGACAGTCATGGTGAATGGCACAGGACTGGAGGGAGGCTCCTGGTGTGAGCTACAACCACTCTTGACACGATGGAGGTTCCTGTGGATGCACAAGAGACTGCAGATGCTGGAATCTTGATTAAAAAACAAAGTGTGTAGGAAGGAACTGCAGATGCTGGTTTAAACCGAAGATAGACACAAAAAGCTGGAGTAACTAAGCGGGACAGGTAGCATCTCTGGGGAGAAGGAATGGGTGACGTTTCGGGTTGAGACCCTTCTTCTCGACTCGAAACATCACTCATTCCTTCTCCAGAGATGCTGCTTGTCCCGGTGAGTTACTCCAACTTTTTGCGTCTGTCTTCAGTAAAAAAACAAAGTGCTGGAGGAACTCAGTGGATTAGGCAGCATAGGAAAGATTGCTGAAGAAAGGGCCCGACCCAAAGCGTTGTCTGCCTATTTCCTTCTGCAGATGCTGCCTGACCCTTTGAATTCCTCCAGCACTTTGTTTGTTTTCTTAAAGGGATTATTGCATCTGGATTAATCACCCAAAACAAAATGTACATTGTTCATTGTTCTGATGGCCCTGAGGGACATATCCTTTTGTGCTCGAGTAAGGATGGGAAACTGCAGTGCTGGAATGGGCAGAAAAGTCAGCAACACCATCTCAGGCCATTCTTTGTTTCACTGCAGGACATGCAGATCTCTGCAGCTGAACTGATGAGCATCCTCAACCGCATTGTTAAAAAACGTAAGTGCTACTTAAGAAATGTGGACCCCTTCAGCAACAACCTTCTATAGCTTGAAGGGTTATATTGTGCTTGTAATGTGATATATTCCTTTAAGAGAAAATATAGCACTGACTGGGCTACAGATTGAGATCAGCAAGAACTTGCAACACATCAACAGGGTTTGGACTGATAACATTGACTTCAAACAGTCATTACATTAGGAAGCTTGACACCACTGCTCTATGATTGTGACAATTAAACCTCTCTCTCTTCCTAACAGTTAGGTGACCCACATACGATTCTAATAGCAGAAAATGGCATTGAGATATTTCTAGATCAAACTTGCTGGTTAATGGAATCCCTGATGGGCCGCCCTTTTTTCTTTAAGTTCTGTTACCATCGTAAATAATATTTAACAATCACTCCAAGTTGGGCTAAAGATTGTTCTAAATACTGTACATGGTGGTTATCGGAGCAACATGAAAGAATGCAGCGACAGTGCCCACTATTTGATGTCTCTAAAAGTCATACATGGCACCCTATATCTTGCTTAATGGACCATTCAAACTGGGTGGAAGATTTTATATATGTTTAATTTTCCAGAATCCTCTCAATTTGGAGAAGGTTCTACCAGACTGAAAAGTAGAAAATGTAATTCCTTTATTCAAAAAGGGAGGGAAACAGATGGCATGAAACTACAGGCCAGTTAGCATCTGTCATAGGAAAATTGTTTGAAGCTAATAATGGAGATGTTAAAGTTGGACACTTAGAAAAAAAAGGTCATCTTGCAAAAGCATAGCTTGATGAAAGTGATATTGTTTAGTTCTTTTATTAGAATTCTTTGAAGAAGTAATGTGCTATGGATGAAGGGAGATATACATAGGACTTGATATTACAATCTTGAGTGGGGGTAGGGGTAAAAACTTCCTTGGGGTCATCAGGTGGGCACCCTCCTTCCTTGGTGTTTCGCTGATAGGCCCATGACACCTCCAGAGGGCTCAACAGCAACACCTGGCGTCCCAGGTTTTACCCCTCTTGCTGGTCACTTTGCAGCCCAGTTGGAGTCCTTCCTCTTCAGCTACAGCCAGTTGCTGCTTCGCTCGGCAGCCTCTGACAGCGACCTGACGGCTTGCCGGAAGGCCTGTCCTCGAACTCCCATTCCCTTCAGGAGTCTGGTTGTTGAAACTGGCCCTTCGGCCGAAAGGGCCTGTCCCACTTGGGCGACCTAATCCATGAGTTCTGGCGAGTTTGCCCTCGACTCATACTCGCAGCATGGTGGACACGAGGTCGTAGGAGGTCTTCGTAACTCTCCTTCATGCTCGAGAGTGGGCTCCGCGTACTCGGGGCCTCAGCTAGGTCGCGGCGTTTTTTTCAATATGTTAAAAAATGCCCGCGAGTAAAAAAAGGTCGCCATGGAAAAATTCAATACTTTTTTACTCGTAGGTTTAGTTGTAGTAGGTCGTAGCAGGTCGGCATGTTTGTCATAGGTAATCGAGGGTAGTCAAAGGTAGTCGAGGGTAGTCGTAGATAGTCTTCATCATAGTCGAAGGGAGGTCGAAGGAGGTCGTCTTCACTCTCCACTATTCGGTGTCCAATTTTCCCGAAGTTGGTCGTAACTAGTCGTAGCTAGTCGAAGCTAGTCTTCAACATAGTCAAAGGAGGTCTTCAACATAGTCGAAGGAGGTCTTCAACATGTCATTTTTTCAAACTCTTCTAAACTCGCCAAATAGGTCACCCAAGTGGGACAGCCCCTTAACTTGTCTATGATGACCCACATGCCTGATCGCATCTGCCTGTGTTTGGCCCATATCCCTCTAACCCTATTCTATCCATGTACCCATCTAAATGTTTCTTAAACGTTGTGATATGTTGTGGAAAGTTCAACCTCGTGACAGTATGGTTGCTAAACTTACCAATGGTATAGAGATAGGTAGGAGAGTAAGTGGTGAAGAAGATAGACAGATGCTATTGAAGTTGCAAGGGCTTTACATAGATGTGTGAGCAAAAACTTGGCAAATTGTGTATTTAGCAGGAAAGTGTGAAATTCTCCATTTTGTCAAAAACAATTTAAAGTATATTGTCCAAATGGTGAGAAATGGTAGAGTTGCCAGGTGCATGATTCACAAAAGGCAAATATGTAAGTGGCAAGTAATCAGGAAAACTAACAGAAAATTACTGTTTATCATGGAGGGACTTTGACCAAACTCAGGAGGTTTTGCTTTCGTGAGACCACATCTGGTGTACAATATTGGTTCCTTTATTTAAGGAAGATGCTTAATACATTAGAAGCAGTTCAGGGTGTTACTGCAGTGATATCTTGATTAGGAGGAAAGGTTGGGTAGACTAGGGCTGTTCCTCTAGAATTTAGTGTTAGAAGTGGTCTTGATTGGCACACATAAATCCCAAGGGAACTTGACAGGTGGAAATGGAGAGGATGTTTGTTTTTGGAAGAATCTGGATTTAGGATTACTGTTTAAAAATAAGGGTGATCCACTTCAGGCAGAGATGAGGCTTTTTATTTTACTCAGAAGTTTGTGCGTCTTTGCAACTCTCTTCCCCAGTAGAAACAGAATCTTAGAATATATTTTTTTAATCTAAGGTAGATGGATTCTTGATAAGGGAGCTTCAGGTTACTGTGAAGATAGACACAAATTCCAGAGTAACTCAACGAGTCAGGCAGCATGTCTGGAGAAAACGAATATGTGACTTTTTGGGTCAAGATGCTTCTTCAGAATGAGAGTCAGGGGAGAGGGAAACTAGAGGTATGAAAAGGTACGAAAAAGAACAAATGAACACTGGAAATGATCATCCATGAATCGCTCCACCCTGACCCATTGAGTTACTCCAGCTTCAGCAGTCAAAGTGACCCTTGCATTCTCTCTCTCTCCCACACTCCCCCACCTTTGTCGCCCTACTAGTGTCACTGCTGTCCTGCTTAGTTTTCTCTGTTTGTCTCTACTCATTATCACCTTTTCCACAGCTAACAATGGACCATTGTGGGCTCCACCTTTCCTTGATCATCATTGCTGGCTTTAATTTGTTCTTTTCCTACCTTTTTATACCTCTAATTTCCCTCTTCCCTGACTCAGTCTGAAGAAGGGTCTCGACCCGGAATGTCACCTATTCCTTTTCTCCAGAGTTGCTGCCTGACCCGCTGAGTTACTCAACATTTTGTGTCTATCTTTGGTGTAAACCAGCTTCCTACACATTCAATAGGTAACTGTGGGTTGATGGGAAGGTGGAGTTGATCAGGCAATCAGATCAGCCATGATCTTAATGATGGTGGGGCAGGCTTGTTTGTTCCAACTGATTGGTTGGACACCAGAGTGTGTAAGAGATTGGCAATATGAGCATACATGTTTTATGCTAAATGAGAATGAACACCTTATACAGAATGTAATGTATTAATTGCAACCCCTCTCTCAGCCTCCACAAGTCTAAATGGGAGGTCGATTCCACATATTGCTGGTGGAGCAAGTTAGCTATATTGTTTTATTTTGGTCACTTTTGCACATTGCTCATAGATGTTTAATCCTTCACCTATCAAGTTATCGACTCAGTATATTAATATTTTGTTTCTCCTTGCAGACAATATTAAAACTGAAGGGTTTACTCGGGAATCTTGTCGCAGTATGGTTGCCCTCATGGATGTATCCTTCTCTCTCCTCCACTGAACTCATTATTTCTTCCTCATATGTAATGGATTGGAGCAGATCCCCGACTTTAATCCATGTGTAAATGCCTTCAGGTTGGCTTGGGGAGCAGTGTATTGCTGACAAACCTGAATCTAAACAATCCAAGAGTATGCTTTGTGGATTCTTGGCCCCTCATGAGATAGCTGACCAAAACATTCACTATCACGTTTTTGATTTGATTTTAATTTTCCCATTTCCCCTTCCATTCCAACAGTGATAGTTTTTCCCTTCAGCTTAACACCACCTGTGGTGATTAGCCTCTGGTTCTTTGTTAGATGGCTTTTATTCTTTTGTGAACCTGGACAATCGGTGAGGCTTATTTTCAGTGAACGTATTATGACTCTGAGGTCCTCGCCCAGTGACAAACACTACTGGACTTGCGAACAATGTCCGCATTTAAAAATGAATAAAAATTCCCTGCAGTTCTCTATTCCTCCTTTCAATGCTCATTCAAATTATCTCTCAGGCCACTGGAAGACTATTCAGATAGAAGTGTTTGGTTATATTTCATCTTCAGGATGCAAAGACTGGTTCCAACCCTCCCACTATCAAACAGAACAGGGAAAACACATCCTGCTGCCCTCTACCCTGCCCCGTGAGTGAATAGTCAAACCAGGCCTTCATTTTTAATTCTTTCCTTGATTTGGAGCTAATTCCTTTTGTTACCGAACACTTACCTTGAAATTCACTGATGAATTGTTGTAACTATATGCAACAATGTGCCAGGAAATGTTAAAATCGCCTTTGTCGGTTTGTAGAAGTACCTTACAGTGTTTAAGAACACTGGTCATGGAGTGATACATTGTGGAAACGGGTCCTTCGGCCCAACTTGCCCGCAATTGAATTGAATTGAATTGAATGCTATTTATTGTCATTCAAGCCTAGGCTTGAACGAAATATCATTACTACAGTTTTTTTAACACATTACAAAAAAACCAAGACCCACACTTAACACAGTTTACATAAACATCCATCACAGTGAGTCTCCAACACCTCCTCACTGTGATGGAAGGCAAAGTCTTATCTCTTCCCTTTATTCTTCACCTGCGGTCCAGCATTCCAACTGCAGCGTCGAGGCGAACTGGGGCTCCGGTGTTAAAGCCCCCGGCGGACGATGGCAATTCCCGTGGCCATTCAGCCACGCCGGGCGATGCTAGGCCCCGGCTCCGCGCCCTTCAAACCCCGCGGTTCAAGCAGTCCAACCCGCAGTCCAACTGCTGTGTCTAGGCGAACTGCAATATGGCCTGGAGGGAAAAATATCATCCCTACCAGAGCAGCTAGGGAATTTAAGAGAAGCCGTTCTCAGTAAAGCTAAACAAGAAATGGCCTGGTTGTCATAAAATGTCATCTAGTTCACGATGCTTTTCAGAAAATGTATCATTCTTTCCTGGTCTGATCTCCATGTAAATCCAGACCCACTCACATGGTTAACTTTTAACTACCTTCAGAAGTAGATCAACAAGCCACCCTATTCAAGAGCAATTAGTGGCATACAATAATATGTCAGTGATGTCTGTTGTTCATAATGAATAAAAATTCCACTGAAACTTAAATCGTCAGGTCAAGTTAAGTAAAGTTTATTGTGATCTGCACAGTGAGATATGGGTATAATAAAACCTTGCTTGCAGCAGCATCACATGCACATAGGCTCAGACAGCGCACAGAAAATACATAAATTATTCATAAATTACACATACATTTTGCAAGACTCTAAAAACCAAAAAGAATGCAAAAACAAGCAAGACATACTGTAAGTGCAAACACAATTAGAAAACAAAGTCCATTATAGTTGTAGGAAAGTAGCTGTTCCTGAATCTGATATTGTGTGAGTTCAGGATTCTGTAGTTTCTGCCTGATGGTAGCAACAAGAAAAGCTTTGGTCTGGATGGTTTGAAACTTTGAGTTGTTCCAGCTGCATTCATCCAGGCAAATGGGGAGTATTCCAACTTGCCTAAGACTTGTGGCTTTTTATATGCTTGAGGCAATTTGAGGTGTCTGGAAGCAGGTGATCTTTCATGATCATATTCCATAATTCATGTTTGTGTTGAAATTCAACGTGTGTATTCTTTAAGTCTCACTGTGGAATTTGAATGAGTTTTCTGCTAAGATCACAGACCAGAACATGAGGAACCCCATGAAATTCCAAGGAGATAATCATCCTTCAACCTTATTCTGTTGAACCTGCATCCTCTGATATTTGAAACTTCTACAATTAGAAACAAACTGGAGAAGCCACCCTTAGCAATCCGGAACTCGTAATATCAGATCACCAAATGTCCCCTTTCAACAAAGAAAATCCGTTCTTTTTTATTTTGCCGAAAACATAATAAATTCATGAGCATAAATAATAATAATTATTGCTCCACAGGGAGAAAAAATATCATTCCTAAGGTGCCCACAGAACTCCGGGTTTAAGTGTAACCAATGCATGATATACGACAATATTAATCTCTGTTTGCCACATGCATGGGGGTAGATTTTGACAGCGGGCTGATGTTAAAAGAGCTGCCACTGGTTTTGCAATAGCTATATCAAGAGCAACCCGAACATGCCCATTTGTTTCTAAATTACACATTCAGCTTGGAGGTTTACAAAGGGGAACCATTAATAATTTCCGATTGCTATTGTTATTTTTCCGATTGAGAATTTATATAGACATTGGATGTCATATTAGCCCTGGTTTCTCAGAGCGGCAGATTAACAAACTCATGATCAGGCCATTAGACCTTTGCTTCTATTTGTTTCTATAATCTCTTCCCTAACTTTGCACCTGCAGTCAGATGGATCTGGGAAGCTTAACCTGGTGGAGTTTAAGCGTCTATGGAACAAGATTAAGCAATGGCAGGTATGTGGCACTGGAGAGTTTGGAGAAATTATTTCCACATATAATGTTACTGTTGACTGTCGTTTGACATTCTCACATCAGCAGAACTAGAAGAGAGGTTCATTTAGACTCTGGTAAGTTCTCAGTGATAGGATCTCAGTTCTCAGTGATAGGACCCGCCATCTTCAATGCTGTTCATTTCCCCGATGTACCTTTTAACATTGTCAAATCACCACCAGACCTGGTGAGGGATTATGCATGTCCCCACTACGCAACACCACTCCTCTGTACTGTACTCCCCAGCCAGATGGATAACTATGAATGTTAGGATTTGATCAATACTGGCAGCAGAAATGTGCTTGGTCAACTTTAGTAGCTTTGATGTTTTGAGTCTGATGTGACACAGGATCACATGACTAGGGTTGTCTGTGGGATTCCCCTATTGGCAGGTGGTTCTCTCTTTTGCACTGGGGCATTATTGTCTATACACCCTAATGTCAGCAATGCCCCCACAAGATACCCATTGATCACCTAGATCCGGTCAGTCACAGTGCCATGGAGCAGTACGGCCAGAACCAATCTAATCCTGTAATCACAGGTACTTTACAGCAGGTTCGCCCTGGGAAGAGAGCAGGTCACCAAACCTGGTGATTTGCCACCTCAACACTCAGGAATGGCTGGTTGAACGATTGCTTCAATACCACTCCCTCCCTGGCCAGAGAAGCAAAAGTAAAATCAGAAATTAAAATGGCAACCTTCATCTCCACGCTGGGCGATGTGACATATTGCAGTGCAGTTACCCACTGGGCAAATTGCCAGGCAAGGACCTGAGTCTCCCAGATAAATTGTACCAAAGTTCATCAATTGCAAAATAATTGAAGGCTGAAGGTTCATCTTGTTCAGTTTTATTAGAGAATATGACAGAGATTAAGCCCATGTCCTTTATAGTACATACTGTAAGACATGTTGCAACATTGTTGAACACACAATGAATTATTATTGCTTTTGTAAATGTAAATGGTGAGGTCAGCAACTTTTACTCTAGTGACCAGAAGAAGTGGCCAAATTGTGGGCACATCCCTGCCTGAAATGTGGCTGCTTGGTAAGATGGTGAACGTGCCGGTCAGTCTGGTTGTCCAGTCCCTCAGACACAGACCTGGAACTGCACCCTGATCCTGGTCACTCAGAGATGGAACTGTGTCTGCAGATTGGCCTCGGCCATTGGCACGTGGTCCTGTAATTCCATTTAAACTCCCAGACAAACATTTTATCATTGTGATTTCTTGATTACTTGCAGACAATCTTTCAGGAATATGACAAGGACAATTCTGGAGTGATTGATAGCTATGAAATGCGCAGTGCTGTGAATGATGCAGGTGAGTGGCAGTGAGTTAGGGTGTCTACAGGTGGCATTGGCTGCACTGTCCTTATGAGGAACTCAGCAGCTGCACTTACACTATGGGCCGAAGGTTCAGATCCACAGGGATGGGATCACAATGAGGTTTTCAGGCCGAGTCATGGTTCTGTAAATGATGTGTGCTTCTGGAAGCCAGCATGTCCCATTGTATCTGCCCCAATATCACTTCCCAAGGCAAAGCACATAATATAAAACTCAGATAATCTAACACTTATGGGCCTGTCCCACTTAGGTGATTTTTCAGCGGACTGCCAGCAGTCGCCTGAAAAAACGGCAAATGGAACGGCGAATGTCAGAGTGGAAGACACACTCACACACACGAACACATCGCTCCCTTCACCAGCCCGTTATGCAGGCGGGGGACAGGGCAAGCGGGGGGAGCGTTGTCTATAAAATTCACACGGTGCAAAGCCAAGGTGAAACAGACACACACCGCGATGAACAGGAAGGTTGGCGCTGTTAAAAGACGGCTAAAGTCTAGTGTACGATGAGTCCTTTAAAATGGGGGGGTAGAAGGAGGGGGGGGCAGAAGGAGGGGGACTGGAGAAAGAGGGGGGGGAGAAGGAGGGGGGGAGAGAAGGAGGGGGGGGAGAGAAGGAGGGGGGGTGAGAAGGAGGGGGGGGGTGAGAAGGAGGGGGGGGGAGAGAAGGAGGGGGGGAGAGAAGGAGGGGGGGAGAGAAGGAGGGGGGTGAGAAGGAGGGGGGGAGAGAAGGAGGGGGGGGAGAGAAGGAGCGGTGGGAGAGAAGGAGGGGGGGGAGGAGGGGGGGGCAGGAGGGGGGGGGAGAGATGGAGGGGTGGGAGAGAAGGAGGGGGGGAGAGAAGGAGGGGGGGAGAGAAGGAGGGGGGGGAGAGAAGGAGGGGGGGAGAGAAGGAGGGGAGGGAGAGAAGGAGGGGGGGGAGAGAAGGAGGGGGGGGAGAGAGAAGGAGGGGGGGAGAGAGAAGGGGGGGGGAGAGAAGGAGGTGGGGGAGAGAAGGAGGGGGGGAGAGAAGGAGGAGGGGGGGAGAGGAGAATGAGGGGGGGAGGAGAAGGAGGGGGGGAGGAGAAGGAGGGGGGGGAGGAGAAGGAGGGGGGGAGGAGAAGGAGGGGGGGGAGAAGGAGGGGGGGGAGGAGAAGGAGGGGGGGAGGAGAAGGAGGGGGGGAGGAGAAGGAGGGGGGAGGAGAAGGAGGGGGGGGAGGTGAAGAGGGGGGGAGGAGAAGGAGGGGGGGAGGAGAAGGAGGGGGGGGAGAAGGAGGGGGGGGAGGAGAAGGAGGGGGGGAGGAGAAGGAGGGGGGGAGGAGAAGGAGGGGGGGAGGAGAAGGAGGGGGGGAGGAGAAGGAGGGGGGGAGGAGAAGGAGGGGGGGTGGAGAAGGAGGGGGTGGGAGAGGAGGGGGGGTGGAGAAGGAGGGGGGGTGGAGAAGGAGGGGGGGTGGAGAAGGAGGGGGGGTGGAGAAGGAGGGGGGGGTGGAGAAGGAGGGGAGGGGTGGAGAAGGAGGGGGGGTGGAGAAGGAGGGGGGGGGGAGAAGGAGTGGAGACAACTTTTAAGAAGCCAGAGATACACGGCTGTGAAGCTCGGCGGACATTTAACATTACCGGTCGGTTATCCTTGGTTCTGAAAACTACTGCTTACCTTTTTTTCCTCAATGAGCCAATGAGATTCACTGGTCAGCACCGGCTACAACCTACGAGAACCTCCGAGAACCTTCGACCACCTGGCAACCCATTAGGACCTCCTGGCGACCCACCTACGGCTCGGGAATTCTCGCTACTCTCCATGGCGGCTTCATTCTAGTCGCCGCTAATTTTTCAACATGTTGAAAAATTCACGGCGACCATAATGAGGCCGCTACTAGTTCCCAGAATGCGGGAACTCCTCACGACCATGAAGGCGACTCCCCGGCAACCACCCGGGAACGAGCATAGTCTCCTGCAGTCGCCTAAATAGTCGCCTAAGTGGGACAGGCCCATTAAGTTTAGGTTTATTATTGTCACATGTACCGAGGTTTAGTGAAATACATTGTTTTGCATGCCACCCAATCAGATCAGATAATACTATATGTAAATACAATCACATCCAACTCAGGAACATTAGGGAGAGCAAAGGGGAAAATACAGGATGCAGAATATAGTTTGCATCATTGTAGCGCACCATTCCCAGAGACGAGGTCCAATGTCCACAATGGGGTAGAGGTGAATTTGACAGAACCCTGACTTGAGGAAGAACCATTCAGAAGTCCAATAATAGGGGAAGAAGCTGTTCCTACGTCTTGTGGTGCATGCTTTCAGGTTTCTGCACCTTTAGCCCCATGGGAGAAGGGGGAAGAATGAATAACTGGCTTGGGCAAGCCTTTGATTCTGTTGGCTGCTTTTCCAAGGCAGCATGGTGTCAAATGAGTCTTTGTTTTACTCCCTCGAATTTTTAGCTTCTGCCCTCCCCCCTACTGTAATCAGTCTGAACAAGAGTCCAAAGCCAAAATGTCATCTGTCCATTCCCTCCACTGATGAGTTCCTCCAGCACTTTGTGTTTCGTTCAAGATTCCAACATCTGCAGTTTTGTGTCTCATCTTTCTCCGTTTAAACATTCCCATTATGTACTCCTGTCAAGCAAAGCTGCCGAGCTGGGAATGAGGAGGAAAACTGTTGGATGAGTTGTTCCTGTCCTTAACAGTTCCTGAGCAAATATCAGGGGGGTGATTGGGAGTGTTGTGGTGGTGTGTAGGATGCAGGTCACGAGGAGTGGTGGAGACCTGCTGATGGGCTGGTGGGGGTGCTTTATATTCATTAGGGATGTCAGGATGTTAGTAAGTATTTCAACTCCTGGAAACCTCCCAGGCCAGTGATGTGGTAGTAAAATCTAGCTGCTCTGGGAATGGCCACCAAAAGCATTCCCAAGAAAACAAGGTCCCAGTTTCTCATGCAAAAGCAGCTTTTCACAGGGAACAACAACTTCATACATAGTGATGAAAATGATATGGAGATCACAATGGTGACCTGGCGGAAGGTTGAAACTTCTGAGCCACACAAATGGCAGCTGAGGTTACCCGTACCATGTGAGAAGATAGTGTGACAGAGGGAATTGGTTTGTAAGCGCTTGGTTTAGTGAAATGATGGGGACTGTTGATGAGAGTCAGTGTGGTGCAGCAGACCTTCTTTCTTCTGTAGGCTTCCGTCTGAACAGCCAGTTGTACGACCTCATCTCCATGCGCTACGCCGATGTGAACATGAACCTGGACTTCGACAGCTTCATCTGCTGCTTCGTGAGGCTGGAGGGGATGTTCAGTAAGTGCAATGGTGTGCATCCCCCACATCAGCAATGGCTCTGCAGCTTCCCTGGTGTGCCGGGTGGAACTTGAACCTTTAACTTTGGTGGCCTGAGATGGTTTCTATTGGGATCCTTGGAACCAGATTAAGTCAGGATTGAAGCTTCCCTTCATGAAGCTGGCCTCGTTGCTCAGAAATAACCCCAGGTGTCACACTGATTTAATGCGGGTGTCCAGTTATTAAACATCCCTTTCCCAAACACAAACCGCTGTGTTTCTGACATATATTCATTCAACTATTGCCGATAACTTCCATCCCATTTTTTCCATTAACTTGTCACATAAGAACAATATGTAGAAGCAGCAATATGCCATTCATACCCTCATGCCTGCTCCACCATGGCTGATATCTTGCCTTGGTACCACTATCCTGTATTATTTTCATATCCCTTGGTTGCCATAATGTCTACAATTCCGTCGATCTCTGTCTTGAATGTGCTGAGCAAATATTTGGTTTTCTCCCTAAGCATCAGAGATACCTCCTATGTCCTGTTAACTTGTAAGACCAAGAGTCACCATCTGCTCTTTCAAGTCTTTCAACTCTTCAACCAACATGTCCCCACCCCAGCAGTCCCAGCACCTGATCATCATCTGTTCCTACTCTCAGATTGCATTGCTGATTGGAACCATGACTGGACCTTCCTCCCATGATAAGAATGTACCCTCTCCCCATGCTTTCAGGCAATTCCTTTCTTGGGGGGGACACTTCAAGGAAGATGGCTGTGGTTGTTGGCGGTCAATCATCTGAGCCAAAGGACATCATTGCCTGAGTTCTTCAGGGCAGTGTCCTAGGCCCAACCACTTCCATCTGCTACATCAGTGACATTCCTTCCATCATAAGATCAGAGATGGGGATGTTCGCTGATGATTGCATAATGTTCATACTCATTCACAATATCTCCTCAGCAAGACCTAGACAACATTCAGGCACGGGTAGATAGGATTCGTGCTACTATCTCCAACATAAGAGAGTTAACCTACCTTTGTCATTCAAAGGCGTTATCTTCTCCCACTGTCAGCATCCTGAGGGGTGGAGGCAGTCACCATCGATCAGAAACTCAAATGAACCAGCCAATAGAAACCATGACTGCAAGAGGCTGTCAGAAGCTGGGTATCCTGTGGCAAGTGATCCACCTCCTGATATCCCATGGCCACGCAGCATCTACAGGGCACAAGTCAAGGATGTTTTGGAATGCTCTGCACTTACCTGATGAGTACATTGCCTAGAGTCCTTAGTCAGTTTGAAACCATCCAGGACAAAGTGGTCTGCATGACAAAGTGCAGTGTACTTCACTGACCAGCTTAAATGCCCATACCCTCCACCACTAGTGCACATTGGCTGTACCATCTGCAAAACGCACTGGAGTTACTCACTCAGGCTACACTGAAAGCCACCCTTGCAAACCCAACACCAAGACAATGGCAGCAAGGGCCAGAGAGCATCACCACATGCAGGTCCATCCCCAAGGTGCACACCAGCCTGATTTGGAAATGGATTGTTGATCCTTCCTTGCTGCTGTGTCCAGATCCTGGAATCCCCCCCCCCCCAAACAGCACTGTGTGAGCACCTTCACCAGAAAGGCTGCAAAGATTGAAAGGCTGCACCAAAACCAACTAGGGCTGGGCAATAAATGATGGCCTTGCCAGTGACACCAATATGTTGAACATTGAAGGTTTAAAAAAAAGTTATTTACAATCAGGAGGCTTTGCTTCAGATTTGAAGTTGAACACTTAATCTCGGGAGCACTCTTCATCATATCCCCACCAGTGGGTATTCAAGCGGGAGTTAGATATAGCTCATAGGGCTAACGGAATCAAAGGATATGGGGAGAAAGCAGGAACGGGGTACTGATTTTGGATGATCAGCCAAAGTGCTGGCTCGAAGGGCCGAATGGCCTACTCCTGCACCTATTGTCTATTGTCTATTGATGGGAACATTGGAAAAATAAAAGGCGAAGGGAGGGTGCAATTAATATGCATGGGTAGTTGATAGTTGCCGCAGATTCAATTGGCCAAAAGGCCTGGTTCTGTGCTGTATCTCCATGATTATGACTCAACTGAGCAAAGAGTGGATGTGAATCCTTCTGGTGTTCTCAGTACCACGATACAAGCATCAATGTTGCAATCTTTGCATGTGTGTTATTGAGCATGGTTATCCTTCCTGTTCTGCAGGAGCCTTCAATGCATTCGACAAAGATGGGGATGGAATTATTAAACTGAATGTCCTGGAGGTAGGTGTGACAGCGCCGGTTTCTTGCCAAGAAACAGAAGTCCCGAGTGGGCACTGAAAGGTGTAAATCACACCAACGGTCCTGACCCAGACATCCGCAACTGTTTGAAGGTGTTGTTTGTTCTTTTTTTCTTTTTTTTCTGGGAGGAATATGACATTTCTCCTTTATTGGTGTGCTGGTGCCCAATGTTTGCAGATTTGTAACCACAAATGTACAGCAGTGTCAATGTGGTCTCCAGTCGAGAGCTGTGCTGGGTTAGCCCAGCCACCATGGCAGACTAACATCAGTAGTGAAGGCTACCATGTGAGAGAAGACATTTCTCATCCCATATCTCCTTCACCATGGTCTGCTCTCCTCCCTATCACACCTAGAATCCTGTGACGTGTCACGTGATCATTGAGCCAAGCCTGACATTATGTTCTAATAGTTACATTAGCCATAAGGCCTTGGTCTGAGTACGCTGAGACATCTATGAGCAGTCATGGAACTGCCTTGTCAAGTGCCCCAATGTGTCACTTTAAATCACAAGCAAAGGAAGAACATGGCGTGCTGTACTCCTAGTTCTCAGATCTCCCCGCAATGATCATTGTGTGGAACTTTGAGATCCAATTTCTATCAGTATGAGCTGAAACGTGCACTGTGTGACAACTTACATCATTTGGTCTGCTGCTGACTCCAAGGTCAGGCACACTGATGCTCATCGGCTGATTGTGTGATTAGTGCCATTTCACTCAGGAATAATTTCCATCAAATTTACTCCGTTAAAATCCACTTAATTGATCCAATTTCCAAGGTAGCCCACTCCCACATACCATAGGTTTGCAGGTTTATTGGCCTCTGTAAGTTACCGCTTGTGTGCAGGGAGTAGATGCAAAAGTAGGATAACCTAGAACTAGTTTGAATGGGAGATTGATAGTTGCCATGGATTCAGAGAGCAGAAGGGCTGTTTCCATGCTATATCTTTACATCAATCAGTTCACCCTACACCCTTTCTTCTGGTAAAATAAAAGATGGCAGGTTCCTACTCATAAGTTTCCCATCTGTAGTCTTCTCACTGAAAATAGTCTCTGACCTGTGGGCCATTCTCCTCATTCAAGGAGGAGGGTGGTGGTGGGGAGGCAACACTCTGTCGCCATGCTTTGTTAAAGGTGTCTTGACAGGCAGGAGTCCACACAAAATTATCACTGTGGGATAAATTTTTATGATCTCATTTCCACAGTGGCTGCAGCTTACCATATATGCTTAAAGGTCACAGGATTCGAGGGTCTGTCAATTACCTCAAAGTCAACATGCGAACCTGAACAGCACCATACAGCAAGCCAAACTCCTCGATTCAGTGACATTTGGAATAATCAGGAGAAGGACTTCGCGGCATGAAACTGTCAGATCAGCACGTGTGTGTGTGAGTGTGTGTGGACCTCTAGGAATTGGAGCACCTGAAACCAATTTAAGGATTTCTTTATTGATCTTGATTAAGTTTTCCAATAGCCCCCCGACCCTAGTCTCTCATGGCCAGTAGGTAGTGCCCTGATAATAACTAAAACATCCCAGATTTGGTTGGGATGAGTTAGTGGATCTCACAAGCAGCCGAATCACTGGAACAGTACTCAGCATGCCAGGACTAAGGACGGGGATTATCAATCATAGTTTTCCTTACTGTAGTGACTCAAATGGAGCAGTGAGTATGTGGAATATATCCAGGCTTTTATTAACATTTCTGTTCTGCTATTCTTTATTGTAATTGCCCTGGTGATAACTAAAATTATTAGAGGTTTTGGCATTTAAAACATCTCTGTACATTGCTACTGGAGCCAACATTATAGAATGTTATTGGACAGTTATTGATTCCAGTGGTTCTTATTTTGTCTTTAATTTCCAGAAGACATTATTTCTTTGCGGGAGACACATGAGACTGCAGCTGGAATCTTGAGCAAAGAAATAGTAGTGGAGGAACTCAGCAAGTCAGGCAGCATCTGTGGAGGGAAATGGACAGACGCTGTTTTGAGTCAGGACCCTTCTTCAGAGTAGGGAGGAGAAAACTAGAAAAGAGAGATGGGGGAGGGGGCAAAGTATTGCAAGAGGTGGATGGAACAGTTGATGATGGAGATTGGCATGATTAGTGAATTTAGTGGCAAAGGCTAGAGGTGAAAAATAAATGAAAGAGTGTCAGATATGTCAAAATGACTGTTCTCAAATTAGTTTCTGGCAATGACAAAACTGCAGATGACAAGACTGACATAAACTACAGCTAAAACAGTCAGGATTAAAAAAATATATATCCTAGAATCTATTTGCAGCCTGCCAAGGTGAGAATACACAGCACGTTGGCTGAAAAGCTGAGCTGTGTTGGCCGCTTAAATGGTGTCTGGGTATGAATACCATGTCCCGACTGTAAACCAATATCAGTGCAGTTCTGATGCAGTCGGAAAAGCGGTGGTGGAAATTGACATTGTAATTGCTGGGGAGGCTCATGGCAGAACAGGGTTTCTTTGGCTTTGATAAATTAACAGCAGGTTAACACGTATTAGTTTCGGTTCACACAAATTACAACGGCTCACACGGTTTACTTTCAGCATATAATCTTCCAACATTTTTGCCACCTCCAACGGGATCCGACTACTCGCCATATCTTCCCATCTCCAACCCTTTCTGCTTTCTGCACAGACTGTTCTCTCCGAAACCCCCTGGTCAACTCGTCCCTTCCCACCCAAACCACCCCCTCCCCAGGTACTTTCCCCTGCAACCGCAGGAGATGCAACACCTGTCCCTTTACCTCCTTCCCTTGACTCCATCCAAGGACCCAAACAGTCTTTCCAGGTGAGGCAGAGGTTCACTTGCAACTCCTCTAACCTCATCTACTGTATCCACTGTTCCAGGTGTCAACTTCTCTACATCGGCGAGACTAAGCGCAGGCTCGACGATCGTTTCAGTGAACACCTCCGCTCAGTCCGTCTTAACCTACCTTATCTCCCGGTGGCTCAGCACTTCAACTCCCCCTCCCATTCCCAATCTGACCTTTTAGTCCTGGGCCCCCTCCATTGTCAGAGTGATGCCCAGCGTAAATTGGAGGAACAGCACCTTATATTTCGCTTGTTTAAGAAAGAACTGCAGATGCTGGAAAAATCGAAGGAAGACAAAAATGCTGGAGAAACTCAGCAGGTTAGGCAGCATCTATGGAGCGAAGGGATAGGTGATGTTTCAGGTCGAGAAGTCTGAAGAAGGGTCTTGACCCGAAACGTCACCTATCCCTTCGCTCCATAGATGCTGCCTCACCCGCTGAGTTTCTCCAGCATTTTTGTCTACCTTCATATTTCGCTGGGGTAGTTTACACCCTAGCGGTATGAACATTGACTTCTCTAACTTCAGATAGCCCTTGCTTTCTCTCTCCATCCCCTTCCCCTTCCCAGTTCTCCCACTAGTCTTACTGTCACCGCCTACATTCTATCTTTGTCCCGCCCCCTCCCCTGACCTCAGTCTGAAGAAGGGTCTTGATCCGAAATGTCGCCCATTCCTTCTCTCCAGAGATGCTGCCTGATCCGCTGAGTTACTCCAGCATTTTGTGTCTACCTTCGATTTTACCAGCATCTGCAGTTCTTTCTTACACATTACTTTTTTCACTTCATTTTTAATTAATGCATTATGTCAATGCCAGAAGCTGTTTGCTCATAGTTTCTCTCTCAGTTGCTAATCCTGGATGCAAGCTCAACCACTTTCCAACTCACTCTATGCAGAAGTGTTGTGCCGCCCCTACTTTCTGGACCCTGTGGGACGTTTACTACAATACAATACAATACAATACAATTTATTTGTCATTTGGACCCCGTTGAGGTCTAACTAGCCTATTGGCGCAGCTGGTGGACTGAAAACTACTTAAGGCAAACATTGGTATCAGCCCTCATTTCCCATGTTGCTGTTATGCTTTGTGACAAATAACTTGATGGCCAGGCACTGTTTCACATGACATCGATGGTGTCAATGGTATAGCTACACCCCCCCTTCTCATCTCCCTGTCCCCCCACCCCCCCTCCCCTGCCTGCATGCATTCCTCTCCTTGCATTCCCTCTGCCCCAGCAGAGAGTACTTTTCCCCTCCCCCATTGCTCATCTCCCACCCCTCCGTAATCCGATCACATATTTCCTTTCCCACTCTCCCCATCCGCTTCCCCCCAATATTCCTCCCTCTGATACTGCATGCCACTCCCCATCTCCCATCTGTATTAGATTCCACATCTGCACCTTTTTAAATATCTTCACCTCACAGGTGCTGCCCAATGTGCTGTGCTCTGTGGAGGCATAAAAAACACTTTTAGCTGGGAACTGGATCATATGAACAGAACGTTCACTGAGAGAGCATGTAGGGCCATGTAACAATCACACTCAAAATGATGCATTTATAAGGACTGGAAGCACAGGAGATGGTTGCTGCGATAAAGAAGGAAGATTGGTACTTTCCTTCTAAATTCTCCACAAATATCCAACCTCCTCAAAAATATTCCAACCTCATTGTGCCCACAAAACTATCAGAATTGCAGGTTGGTCAGTTAATGTGTCGGGTTAATTTCACTGAGTTAAAACTTGTGGATAAATTTGTGTTAATTGCGAATGGAAGTGGCAGGTGGACTGAGTGGTGCAGAGTGCACAGGGCAAGAACAGTGTTAATACGAGATCTACATTATCAGGCTTTGTCTGCATGGACTATGAGCAGATGATTGATTCCTCCATGGCTCCATTCCACATTTTTTCATTTTTATATCCTCATTTCTCAGGAATACGTACACAGCATAGCACTTAATTAGCTGGACTAGTTTACAAAGGGCTATACTACAGAAGGTGAAAAAGATACTTTGAGTTCTATATACCAGCTGGGAATTTAAATTCAAATAAATAAATAAAATGTTTAAAAAAAGATAGCCTACTAATGTCTGCCCAGGAAGGAAATTTATTATCTCTGCCCAATTTGTTCCTTATGTGACACCAGACTCCTCACTGTGGTTGAACACAAAATTCTCAGCAACCCACAGTTCAAGAGGTGTTAGGGATGGATAACAAAAGTTGGCCGTCTAGAAGCTATGGCCCCATTCAGATCAGATGACTTAACCCATCCCTTTATTGCAGCAACTGCTTTATTGGGGCAGCTGGTAGAGTCGCTGCCTCACAGATCCAGGGACCTGAGTTAAATCCTGACCTCGGGTGCTGTGTGTGTGGAGTTTACACATTCTCCTTGTGGGCAGGTGGATTTCCCTCAAGTGCTCTGGTTTTCTCCTGCATCCCAAACACATGCAAGTTGATAGGATAACTGGCAACGTAAAATACTTCTCATATGTTCGTGAATGATAGCATCTGGTGGGTGTTGATGGTAATGTGAGAGAATAGAATGGGATTAGGGTAGAATTAGTGTAAGTAGGTGCTCAGTGGTTGATGTGGATTTGCTGAGCTAAAAGGTCTGTTTCCTAGCTGTATGATTCCGGCAGACCCTCAAGTGAGGATGACTTAATACATAGCAGAGACTAAACCATTTTGATTTAAAAGTAATTTAACTGAAGAGAATACCGTAGGAGATAGCTCAAGGTTTACTCAGGAGGAGATACAAGTGTGAAATCATCAGGTTGAACTGGACTGAAGTGCATTGTCATCTTTTGAACTTGAAAAATAAATATCTCTTTACCACAAATCTACCCTGGTCTGTTGACTCTGTTTTATGCGGTAACTGTAAGTATAATTGGAATTTTTTAAAATCTCTGCACAGGTAAACGTGAAACAGACAGGTGTTCTTGAATGGGGATATAGGTGGAAGGGATGGATAGGGAATTAACAATTTGTATCTCTGCAAGTGGGCAAAAGGAATCTCCAGTGTGTGGGTGGAAGATGCAGGGTTGATGTTCTGATGTGTGGGGAAGTGTCCTCTGAGCTGTGAACGTTATGAACTCTAACATCTGAAAAGCATCTTCAGCTGTTAGGTATGGAAAACCAATCCCACAAATATTTATGTTGTGCTAAAGATAAATTATGATTAAAATTAACTTCTGCAAAACTTAGAATTACTTTTATGAGCAATTAAAAAGGAATGCTTTCTGAATGGCCAAAATATTAATCTTTTGGCAATTATAGATTATATTAAATAATATTAAATCATGTTTGGTTGAGGCTGACTGAGATTCTCGAAACGATAATAATGGGATGTTGCAGACCAACTGGGAAGTAGATATAATGCCAGAAAATGTGAAATTGTCAAGTTCAATTGGGAAAATAAGTCTTGCCATTTTGTTTAAATGGCAAGACTTTGTCAAACTGAGATTCCATGGATCAGACGGTTTAGGTTTATTATTGTCACGTATACAGAGGTACAGTGAAAAGATTTGTTTTGCATGGTATCCAATCAGATCACATAATACTATACATAAATACAATCATGTCAAACTCAAGTACAATAGGTAGACCAAGGGGGAAGGTACAAAGCTCAGAATATCATTGTAGCGCATTCGTTCCATAAAAAAGTCCAATGTCTGCAATGGTGTAGAGGTGAGTTGGACTGTTCTCAAGCTTATGGTAGGATGCTAACTCATCTCTGGTGTAAGATTCGCAAAGGGCTACTGCACAGGTGAATCAAATAGTTAAGAATCCTAACAGAATGTTATAACAATGGGAAATGCTTGGAGCATTCACTGGGTCATGGGGGCACTGTGGAAGATAAAGTCAACATTTCAGATCAAAGACTCCTCACAAAAGAATGTTATAGATCACCATGAGGAGAGTTAAATACAAAACAGTGAGGTTAACTCTATTAGTTATATAGAGCACTGCTGAGGTATATCTGCTGAAATATTGTGCACCATATGCACAATATTATATTCCTTATTTAAGGAAGGATTTGATTGCATTGAAAGCAGTTTAACGAAGGTCAAGGAATAACTGGAATGGGCTGTTTGCACGATGAGGAAAATGTTATGAGAGTTCAGTCACCCTCTGCGCCTGCAGTTATCAATTCCTACTCAAATGTACTTGTTCAACACTTTGAATATATGCAAGGAAGACCCCCAGATATAAAGCTCTGTGATGATTTAAAAATCATAAATCATTTTGTGATTATCCTAAACATTATAGATCGCCATTCTCTTGATGAATGTACAGACATTTAGTTGACCAGCCTGGGATAGTTGCCACATTCCTCCAAGTCCCATATGTTGTCAGTATCTATCTGCTCCCCGCACACCATGGCCTTACTTGAAAATCTTTCAATTTTAAAACATAACTCATCATTTAGTGGTTACTATTTTTGACTTAACTGGCCATTATGCTTTGTTACATGGAGTTACACTGTTTAACAGAGTCAAAACAGTTTGAATGTAATAACAATATTAAACACTAAGGTGCTTTGAAAACACTTTAAAATATGCATTTAAAATATGATATTGTTTGTTTAAGCTCTCTCTTACAAATCCCTGTCCTGTTTTCATGTGAACCTCGCATGCTATATTCCTATATACCCTCAATTCCCGTGCTTATCCTTTCTAGATATTTTGTATTGTCATATTTAATTATGATCATGTTCAGCATATCATGTGCTTTAATGATCCAGGTTATAATCAAAGCTTGTGAAACTTATTCAGACCCTGTTTTTAATATCCATGATTTACCATTTTCCCAGCTCTTCCACAAGTGGATTACAAATTTCTAGTACCAGAGCCATTTGGAACTAGTATCAGGGTCTTTACCTGGAGGCATTTGTGCTCAACTGAACAGACCTCAATCAAATTCCTAATTTTTTACATAGGCCTATATTGTCAAAATAATTAGTCCTGCTGAGTTACTCCAACGTTTTGTGTCTATTGCAGATTATCATAGTTGTCCAGTAGATGTCCTGGTTAGGTCATGTGATTAGTTCCTCGTCTTTTTCAAATACATGCTATAAATTTGTTATAGTTTACGGTAACAGGTATCATTGGGAAAAATAAATAAGAAAGATTATTTTGGTGCTCCTTTTCAAACATGTTCGCCCATAAGTGACAATGATACAATTTGAATTCTCTTTCTCCCATCCATCTATTCCTTTTACTCCCAACATCAATTTGTCTGAACAATATCCAAATGTTTACACTGACAGACTGTCTGATAATCAGTTCCACCACGAGGTTTGTGTCGGTGGTGTGAACAATTAAAAAAAAATTTTTTTTCAATAATAACTAAATCAGGAAAAAGGAAAAAAGGGAAAGGAAAAAGAAAAGAAAGAATTTCGAAAAAGACACAAAAGAGAAAAAAGAATAACCCCTGAACTAACGATGAAGTGAAAGAAGCAGAGATATATCCCACTACCCTTCCCTATACCCGCTCACCCGACCCTAGCGTCGGTTTTAAATTTGTGTTCAACCATTATGTTGTTAGTGGTGTGAACAATTAACTCTCTCCTGAGCTATATTCACCATTTCATGATCTTTCATCGAGTATCTGTACATGTCTTCGGTTCATTCTTAATCAGGAATTTCTAGTCAGTATGTTGCCTCACATTCACACCCTCATTTGGGGTCCCAATATCAGGCCATACATTCCATCTACTACGACAGTGTCTTTAGCTTGCTGGTGATGTTCAAAAGAACTGAGAGTCTGGAGATACAGGCTTGAATCTCCATGTCGTAGGCAGTGATATGGTACATGGATAGGAATGTTTTGGAGGGATATGGGCAAGTTTCACTGGCACGGTTAGAAGTTCAGAAGCAGTTCTTTGAAAATATTCATAGAAATGGAAACAAGCTTCTATGAGAGAGAACAATTAATTATACCCTGATTTTTAACTCGGAGTCAAACTAATATCCATTAGTAAGTTACACCTGGGCATTCAGGTAATTTAATTCCATTCAAAAACAAGTCTGGAAGCTTTACAATTTGGTAGAACAAATTTCGCTTTGGGGTCTAGAATATACAATGGACATGACCATTTCATATTCAAGAGCCCAGGAAAATATTTACCATTCTATCTGTAATTTTCATAAAGTTGTTTGAACATGAAGGCCAGCATACTCTAGTTAATTGAATCTCAGAAATGTCTAAAAATATCGAGATATACCATGCCTTCATTTATTTTTCCCATTCCGTAACTCTAGCATTTGGTCAAAGTGCAATGTTGTTTCTGCAATTAAAACATTATCCCTAGAGACTTCAAGCAAATTTCTCTTTCCCAGATCCATAAAATAGTCAATAAGTCCAATGTGTTAAATTTGTGTGGCTGACCGACTAAGTCCCCATGCTGCTTTTGTAGATTAGAGATGTTTGAAAGCTGTTACTTCATCTTGTGCCCTCAAACATGTCATCATCCATTTGGAATGAAAAGAATGGAGTCCATTGTGGCTTTGCTTGGAAACCCAAAGGTTTAATTTATTATTTCTGGGAGAATTTCCATTTAAAATTAAGCAACGAATAAAAGTCAACATAAAGGGTTAAGCTTAGTGTAGATTTATTCACTATGGCAACTTACATACTGAAGTGTGATTACAATAAACCTACACAAACATATGGATTGGGAACAGGAGAAGGACATTTGGCTAATCCCCTGCTCCACTAATTAATAAGATAATGGTTGAGATATTGTAACCACATTCCCATCTACCGTCAGTAGTAACTCACTTGCTTATCAATAATCATTTGCTTATCACCTGCTTATAATATAGCTCTGCCTTAAAAATATTCAAAGACTCTGCTCAAATAACCCTTTCAGGAAGAGAGATCCAAAGACTCACAATCTTCTGAAAAAACATTCCATTGCATCGCTGTCTTAAATAGGCCGTCGTTATTTTTAAATAGTGATAACAAGTTTTAGATTGCCTTGCAAAAGATACCACCTCTACTTTCACAACGTTAAGACGGGTCAACGAGAAGTCCTCCATTGGGTAGAGTGTGGGACCAATTTACTGGTGACAGATCAGTTTCAGTGAGAAAATAACTTCACCAATGAGAAATCAATTTCACTTGTGAAAAACCAGCTTCACTGATGGGGACTAATTTCATTAGCGAGGGACCAATTTCACCTGCAAGAACCCAATTTTGTTGCAGGTGAGAGATCAATTTATGTGGATAGTCACCATTTTCTAAATACTGTACATGCAACTGCCAGTCAGTGAGTCAGATGCTCTGGTACATGATGTTGTAATCTTAACTTTGACAACTCAGTGAACAATTTGTTTTAAAAATGGATCACAACTAAAATAGTAGCAATGATTTATATTCCTTCCGAACAGTTAATTCTGCTACAGATATACTGGTTACTGTTTAAGATGTTTTGTGCGTTATAGACTGACATTGTTTGGCAACCACAGATTATTCTCTTGTTCTACTTTGCACATTGTTCATCATTCTGCATTTAACTGGGTTTATTTCACCCAACCTCACCCACTTGTAGAAGTTGCCCCAAATTCCCTTTGTTTTTCGTCACAGCCACTGTAATTTGACTGCAAAGCAGTTTCATGATTCGACAGATTGCAGTTTTATGTCCAGATTCGTTGCACACTAGAATTTCTAGTCAGCATGTCGCCTCACATTCACACCCTCGTTAGTGGTCCAACTTTTATTTTATTTTCCACCTGCTTGTCTATGGCACTGTCCATACATGTATAGGACTGGTTTATAGGAATATGGGCCATACGCAGGCAGGTGAGACTCCTGTAGATGGGACATGTTGGTCGATGCGGACAAGTTGGGACGAAGGGCCTGTTTCCACACTACATGCCTCTATGACATCTGACCACACCCCAATCAGTGAGTCTATACACCCTTCAATTTCCACTGATTTGGGGTCTGAACATCGTGGCCAGGTTTTATATTGCAAAAGGTACCAACGTTAGTTACTTAAAGCATTTAAGATTTAAGTAAACAAACTATTTTAAATTTATTTTTCCTGAGGCATCTCTGGATTTTATGTTTCTTTGAGATCATACTTATAGCAAACATATTAAAACTTGCAAATCTCCCGTCCCTGCTGCTCCTTAAAGAGATGGTGGCTGAGGCAATTTAAATATAGTTATGTGAGTTGAAATTTAAAGCACAAGTGCCCTCTCAGTCCTGAATACTTATGTTGACTTTCCCTAATTTACATTTGGTGATATTGAGATGCTCTCGGCGGACCCAGCCATGTACCTCTTTGTTCTCGGCAATCTGTCAGTATATAGCTTCAGATCAGACTAGGAGGGATTTCTTGTCGAAGAAAATCTTTCAAATCCTTTACTCCAGAGGTATCAAGGTATGCATGATGAATATTTGACAATAATAAAACAATGATTTGATATCAATATATTAACTGTAAACAGAAGTTTGGATAGGACAGGCTTGGTGGGATATGGACCAAACGCGGGAAGGTGGGACTAGTGTAGCTGGGACATGTTGGCCGGTGTGGCCGAAGGGCCTGTTTCCACACTGTATCATTCTATGAGAAACGGATCTCTTGGCCTCTCAGTCACCAGGTAAAGTCTGATCTGATTCTTGCAACTCCGCATTCCAGTCAACCCACAGTAACCTCTTGTTACTTTGCTTAACAAGAAACTCTGCTGCAAAAATATTGAAATACTTATCTTCAACTATCCTATGAGGAAGGGAGTTCCAGACACTTGCGACACATTGAGAGAGAAAAAGATGTCTGGTCTCTTTCCTAAATTGATTACTCGTTATTTTTAAATGGTGACCCTTAATTCTGGATTCTCCCACATGAGGGAACATCTTCTCGCCATCCCGCCTATTCAGACCTGGCAGGTGTCTTGTCCCCTCTCAATTTTCCAAATGTCAGTAGGTCACCACCTTGCCTGCCCAACCCTTTCTCAAAGACAGCCCTTCCCAGGAAACAGTTAGTCATAGAGTCATACAGCGTGGAAACAGAACCTTCGGCCCAACTTACCGACACTGACCAACATGTCCCATCTACACTAATCCGACCTGCCTGCGTTTGGCCCATAACCATCTAAACCTGTCCTATCCATGTACATAGGAACAGGAGCGCTAAGTTTTTCACACAAAGGGTGGTGTGCTACCACGTGAGGCATGAGTTGATGAGGCATTTGGATAGGTACACAGATAGGACAATTTAGAGGGATATGGGCCAAAAGCAAGCAGGTGGTACTCGTGTAGATGCGACATGTTGGTCGGTGTGGGCAAGTTGGGGCGAAGTGCTGTTTCCATGATCACTCTATGACTATGTGACAAATAGCTACACGGAAGGTGGACATTAGGCATATCGTGTCCACGTCCTGTCAAGATCTCCCCTTGCTGCTCTTGATCTACATACCCAGTGGTCTCCATGCTAATTCACATCCAACTTCTGTTTTAACGTGGCGGGAGTCGCTGCCTCCACCACCCTTTCAGACAGTGAGTTCCAGACCCCGCCACCCTCCCGGTGAAAACATTTTTCCTCATCACGCCTTTAATGCTTCACCAATAACTTTAAATCTAATCCGCCTGTTTTTGACCCACTGCTCTGGGGAAATACCTTGAACATGTGAAATGTACCTGGGGTCTCATAATGCATTATGCGTCTCAATTGAACCTCCCCTCAACCGCCTTCGTGAATTGCAAACGTGATCATCGTTTCCTTCTGTCTGTGTCAGTCGTTTAAAGAACCGTGTCAATTTCAAAGAAAACTATTAGGGAATCCTAATGGTTCGGCATCCGGTTCATCAGGTGAGGTTTCCTGCACGACCTGAAACTCATCAGGGCACCGGTTCCTGCGCTCCCTGACAAGTAACAATCCCGGTTCTCGGTTATTGTTGAAACGTACTATGTCTTGAAACAAACATTTTTCACAGCAAAATTGATGGTAATATTTAAATTTAAAACTGATGTCAACGGCATTGGTTATTAATAACATCCAGTAGTCTGGTAAATTGGATCCGACAGTCCGATGGTCGCAGATGAGTGGACTAGTCAAGGTTGCAGGCACAGTTCCCACCTCCTTTTCTCCACTTTTCGGATTCGCTCACGCCCATGTTTCACCCCGCATCGTAAAATAGCTGAATGTCACACAGCCCCGAATGTGAGCCTACATCTTGGATTAAAAACATGCAGCACTTAATGCTGATAATGTCACCTCTGATAAATGATCACATGGGGATAAATTAGGGTGCCACGGCCGCGCAGCGAGCAGAGCTGCTCTATGATCTTTGGTCTCAACAGTGCTGGAGACCCGGGTTCGGTCCTGTCCTCAGTCGCTGACTATGTGGAGTTTGGACATTCTCCCTGTGACCGGGTGGGTTTCCTCCGGGTGTTCCGATTTAGTTTAGTTTAGTTTAGAGATAAAGCGCAGAAACAGGCCCTTCGGCCCACCGGTTCCGCGCCGACCCCCGCATATTAAGACTATCCTACACACTCTAGGGACATGTTTTTTCATTTACCAAGCCATTTAGCCTACAAACCTGTACGTCTTTGGAGTGTGGGAGGAAACCGAAGATCTCGGAGAAAACCCACGCAGGTCATGGGAAGAACGTACAAACTCCGTACAGACAGCACCTGTAGTCGGGATCGAACCCGGGTCTCTGGCGCTGCATTCGCTGTAAGGCAGCAACTCTACCGCCGCGACACCGTGACCAGCCAAATCCTACATTCCCAAAGATGTGCGGGTCGGTTGGTTAATTTGTGTGTGTGTGTCCGTCCTCTGTAAAATTGTTCCAGTGTGTGGGTGAGGGGTACAATCTGAGGGGAATTGATGGGAATGTGGGGAGAATAAAATGTAAGATTAGTGTAGATGGGTGGTTGATGGTCTGCGTGGTCTCAGTGGTTCCAATTTCCCGATTCTGTGCTGTGTGACTCTAAGTTCAACATCAGAAATGTTGACACTGTGTAATTGGTATTGCAACAACTACGCGAGAGAGTTGGGACACTTCGTGAACAGTCTCGTGCTGAGGAACTTCAGATCCAAGAACAAGGAGTGTTTTATAAAAAGAACATCTAAGTACTTCTTGATTCTGTAGTTAAATTACGTCACCCAGAGAGTGATGGAATTAAAATACATGGCATTGGGAGTAATATATGGATTTTTTTAAATGGTCCCAACTGTCCATTTCCCTCCACAGATGCTACCTGCCCCGCTGATTAACTCAAGCATTTTGTATCCATTCTCCTTTAGACTGTTTGATGGCATCCGTCTTGATCTCAAGCCATTGCAAGAACGCCATAGCCATTGAAGTGAAGTCACTTCAACTCGACAATTTGCTCATAGGAAAATTCTATGAACAACAATGAACTGATAGCAGTATAGATCTAATCATCGAGATATAGATCGGATTTACATTGACTCACAGAGGAGGGGGGGGGGCATTCAGTTATGGATTTTTGGAGAAGGTAAAAGCGAGCCATGCGGGTCTGGGTTTCCAGGGCAGTTTTGTTTATGGATAGTCTGAAGAAGCGTTTCGACCCGAAACATCACCTATCCCTTTTCTCCAGACAGGCTGCCCGACCCGCTGATTTTCTCCAGCTTTTTCTATCTATTCTCATTTAGACAGCTTATTGCTCCGGATTCCAGCATCTGCAGCCTCTCGTGTCTCCATTAAAATAAAGTGGTCGTCAGACAGGGAGAAGGCTGTGGACAGTGAGGCGCTGCAGGAGTCTGTGCTTGTCACTCAGCCTTCATTCGTATATGAATGATTTGGGTGTGAGGACAAATGTAGTATTTCAAAGTTTGCCGATGATATTATCGGATGCAAGAGGTTTCAAAGTGGATTTGATGTTGAACGAGTGGGTAAAATTGACAGATGGGGCGTTATGTGAATAAATGTGCGGCTACCATTTCGGCAGCGAACCAAAAAATTGGGCATTACTTAAACGTCCTAAGATTGGAAAATGTTGAAGTGGAAGGAGCGGGATCTTCTTGTTCACCAGTCAGTGAAAGCCAACATGCGGGTGCAGAACTCATTAATACGCCAATTGATACGTTGAAGAAGGATTATGGAGGGCCTTAGGAAGTTGACCTGGAGGACTGTGTGATTTTTTTTGCTCTCCTCGACTAAGAAAGGACACACTTCTCATGGAGGGGCTTGCACCAAGGTTCGCCGGAAGGTTACATGAGAAAGCGTGCGGGCGATTATAAGGGAAGCTTGGTCGACTAGATTTATATTCAGTAGAATATAAAAGTATGAGACCTCATTGAACATTACAGAAATGTAATGAGGTCAGGCAGACTCAATTTGGGTAGGATGTTTTCCTGGACTAGCGTGTCACAGTCTTTAAACAGGTGGTAAAATAATCAGACTATCGCAGAATAGATTCAACACACATTTCTGGGCACAGTGGACATTAAGGGGCATGGAGAAAGTACGGAAATATGACATTAAGAATCAGCCACCATCTTATTTATCTTGTCTCGCAGCGCCGGAGACGCGGGTTCGATCCTGACCTCGGGAGCTAGCTGTGTGGCGTTTGCATGTCTCCTTGTGACCGCGTGGATTTCCTACGGGTTGCTCTGGTCCTCCCACATCCCATTGACATGCGGGTTTGTAATTGGCCTCTGAAATTGCCCCGAGTTTGCCGGGAGTGGATGAGAAAGTGGGATGGTGTGGACTTGTTGGACCGAATTGCCATTTGTTTCATGCTGTATCTCTAAACTAGATTGTTTTATTGAACAGCGAAGCAGGCTCGATCATGTAGGGTGGTCTATCGACATAATTACATGACAGGATTGCCATGGAGCCCCATCCCAGACACGGTGCAAAGGGTCCAACCACTATTCCATGTGGATCGGCTTTGTTGCATCTTACTGCAGCCAGGTGCTTCCTCACCAAGCAGATGCACGGGGTTTGCAACGTAACAGGTCCAAGCTCGCAACAATTGGTACCTGAGCACATTATTCCTTAGTCGACCATCGGAGATAGCTGCTGTGGGTTTTCGGAACATCGTGCGCTGAATACGGGGAAATGGGTGTAAGGAATCCCGGCCCATCGGCTTGGTGCATCGGCAGCAGCCTAGACTCTCAGTCTGAAGGCCTGGGTTTAAACTCAACCATGGAGATTGGAGGCCAACGCTCTGATACTGGGAGGATGGGTTCCTTCCATTAGGGTTGACAGACGCTCATTCCCTTAGCAAGATTTGGCGGATTTGACACCCGGGTTGACATCCCAACCTCTGTTCCTCTTTGCGTGGAGTTTGTATTCTCCTTGAGACCGCGTGGATTTTCCCCGGGTTCCTTCCACATCTCGAGAGCCCGTGGATTCGTTGGTAAATTGACAGCGGGAATTGGGATGTAGATGATTGGAAGAATCCAGAGGGACGGAAATCAGGGGAGAAAATAAGGGTTAGTCAGGTAAGTGTAAAAGTGCGTGTTTCACATTCAGTGCGGACAGCGAGCCGAAGGGTGTGTTCCTCGCCCTATAATTCTATAATTATGGAAGAGGGTAATTTCTCCCCAGACAGCTGATCAACAGTCCACACCAACTCCTGGCGTTATATTTCATTGCTTTGCCCTTTGTTTCCCACTACAGTGGTCACACCGCCACGATAGTTCAGCGGCAGTCCAACACCTCCGGGTGACTGTCCGTCATATTTCTCGTTGCATTTCCCGTACAAATGATTTTAAGAGAGTTATTTGTGTGTAATTTTACCTAAAACGTAGTGAATTTTTGTCCCTTTAAAGTTCAAATCAGGACAGGCACGGGTTTAGGGGGGTGCCTCAAGCCGCCTCCGCCCCAGCCTTGTACAGAACCTCGGTGATCCCCGCAACGCACTGCATTAAGCCCTTCTCCTTCTCCAGCCAACCAAAACCAACAAGACACCTTGCTATCTCAATTCACGCCTTCATCTCGCTGACCTTCAAGTGACGTCTTGCGATAAAACTGCTGTGCTCCGGCGAGATCTTGGGAGGTTAAAACCAGGGCGCACTCTCACTGGACGCTCTCAGTCTGTCCTTCTGATCAACGCTACAGAATAGTAGCTGAAACAAACCGCCGGTTAAACTTCACTGCGGTAGCGCCTTTAAGTGAGTTTTACGACTTTTTGGCTTTCTTATATTCCCCCCTGACGTTGTATCACCACGATACCCTGCAGCAAACGCTTAACTTGCTTGATTTCCCTGAGAGAAATTAAATGACATTGATACAATCTCCTCAAAAATAGTATATTCCAAAATGATATAGTTACTTATGCAGTACCTATCGTGTATTACATGCTCGGTGTATTATGAGTAACACGGCTATCGCGTCAGTGTTCATCATATAAATATTTAGATGCCATTTTTATTGGCGGTTAGTAATGAAATAAGAGTTTTAGATGATAATAATTTTATTACAAGCAGTATTATTAAAAGTTGTAGCAATGTAATTGTAGTGAGATAATTAGCCGTAAGAACCGATGCCAGGATGTAAATGACAAATACCAGAGGCATGGGTTTAACGTGAGAGGGGAAAAGTTTAAAGTTTTACGAGGGAAGTGTTTTTTACACAGGGCTGGTGGATGTCTGGAACGCACTGCCAGGAGAGGATTCAGATTTGACAGTGGCGTTTAAAAGGCTTTAACCTGGAGACATGAACATGCAGGAGATAAGGGGGATACAGAACCTGCGCAGGAATGATAGCCTAAAGCGCTTGTTCCTGTCCTCGACTCTTCTCTGTTCTATAGACAATAGACAATAGGTGCAGGAGTAGGCCATTAGTCCCTTCAAGCCAGCACCGCCATTCAATGTGACCATGGCTGATCATCCTCAATCAGTACCCCGTTCCTGCCTTCTCCCCATATCCCCTGACTCCGCTATTTTTAAGAGCCCTATCTAGCTCTCTCTTGAAAGCATCCAGAGAACCTGCCTCCACCGCCCTCTGAGGCAGCGAATTCCACAGACTCGCCACTCTCTGTGAGAAAAAGTGTTTCCTCGTCTCCGTTCTAAATGGCTTACTCCTTATTCTTAATCTGTGGCCCCTGGTTCTGGACTCCCCCAACATAGGAAACATGTTTCCTGCCTCTAGCGTGTCCAAGCCCTTAACAATCTTATATGTTTCAATGAGATGCCCTCTCATCCTTCTAAACTCCAGAGAGTACAAGCCCAATGTTTTAAGTGCTGCTAGTGCTTCTCAAAAATGATGCTTTGTTTGTCCCTGACTACACTGAGAGGACAGCGTTGCTCCTCCAAACACATCCATCCAACCTGCACACACCCATCAACCTGCACACAGCCCTTCACTTCCCTATGAACGGTTGCATTTATGTCTGTAAGATATCCTACCAAAGATAAAGCTGAATGCCATGCTGGGTGGTTCAGAACGCGGTTAAACATCAACTTCAGCGGTACCTTCCTGCTGCCACATGGAAGAAGACAAAAACATGAGAGAAGGGGCAAGCGAGAATGTGGAACGAGGAGGCCAAGGTTTATATTACCTGTGCTTTTACCTCGTCCTGGCCCTAGACCCAGCCTCTCCGGTTGAAACAGAGATTCGCTTGGAATTAAGTCGACTGCAGTTCCCTCGACAATGGAGAAATAGGGTTTTACTGTTTATGCAGAGGCAGCTGAATGCTTCCCGTTATCTGCCACTGTAATTCTTAATCTAACTGCCACGGTGTACTATCGGTCTGTGACCTCCTTCGCTGCTATCTTGTGTCCCCACGTAAGCTTGAGAAACAGTGTTCCATCCTGCCACAACCTTCCATGCTCAATATCAACCGCTTCATTTGCCTTCTCCGTTTGTACCAGAACTAACCAGTTCTGCTGCAGATCACCAGTTCTGCTGCAGATCACCAGGCAGCTATGCATTTCGCAGTTTCCCCATTATTTGGATTGGAGTCTGAGAGAGACGCGGCGCGGAAACAGGACCCTGTTCTCACCGCGTGTGTGTTCCCTATATAAATACCATCATAATCAGCAGGGCAGAACTGGGATCACTCTGACAGAGATGCTATGCGAGTCGCATGCTCCGCTCCCCCATCCTTTCTGCAACTGAAAACAAACTTGTTTACTTCTTCCAGGTTCCACCGAGGGGTTCTCGACATTAAACATTGGGTTGTTTTTCTCTGCGCAGATCCAGTGTCACCTTAATTTCCTATTTTTTGTCTCGGAAGCTGGCCGTTTGGCTCGATGGTTTAAATGCCGTCACTATGTGGAATAGTGCCGGTACTCTCTCCCCTTTTTCTCCATGCCCCCTTCACAAATGCCCGCCAAGTTCAAGTTCAAGTGAGTTTATTGTCATGTGTCCCTGATAGGACAATGAAATTCTTGCTTTGCTTCAGCACACAGAACATAGTAGGCATTTACTACTATGGGCCAGCGCCCTTTTGATTCATTTTCTTGCCACACTGGGTAACGAGTTGCAGCGGCAGTAACCCGGCCAACGTATCCTTAGAACATGGGAGGAAAGCGGACCATCCGGATGTAACCCACACACACGAAAGTAAGAGTCACGGAATTGGCGTGACTGACGAAGGTTGCAGCAGGTTTGAGAAGCCCCATGGACTAATCAATCCTCCTGTTCTTTATGTCGTCTGGAATGAGATTTAATTAATAAAATCCGCTTGGTACTTCCCCGAACAACTACACCGCTGAGGGCCACCTATAGAATCAACGTTTCATGAGTTTTCTTTAAATTGAGCCGAATTGATGCTCGCACGGTGGAATTTTATCCCAGTGAATTACCGCAGCTATGTAATGTTTATGTGATTTATAAAATTGATTATCAATATTTATCTGACCATGCTTCATTAAATTAATCGCTGCCGTCATTTTAGGTGGAATGGGTTGTAAATGTGTGACTCTCTCCTCCCCTCTCTCCTCTCTCTCTCACACACACAAGCTCCTGATCACTTTCTTTATTTATTTTTTGCTATGAGTCAACCCGTCTCCGGTACGTGTTTATTGCCAACTAGGGAATGAACGGGTTTCACGATTTTCTGGGGTGCAATCAATAGATTTGGCTTTGGGCCATAAAATCATCCGACGAACCTCTCTGCCCCTGAGGGTAGTTGAGGCCAGTTCATTGGCTATATTTAAGAGGGAGTTAGATGTGGCCCTTGTGGCTAAAGGGATCAGGGGGTATGGAGAGAAGGCAGGTACGGGATACTGAGTTGGATGATCAGCCATGATCATATTGAATGGCGGTGCAGGGTCGAAGGGCCGAATGGCCTACTCCTGCACCTATTTTCTATGTATCTATGTATCTATGAATTTGAGCGGCGTTTCTCCCCGTTGTAAGACCGGGCCACTCTCAAGGTGATCAAATGATGCAATTTATTTGAAGCGCCACACATTTTGACGCGCCCTCACTCGCTTTGCGGTGTCTTTGCGCGGTTGAAAGCAAAATTACACGACGCGCTTTTTTTCTGCATGGGGATACCGGTGACTCTCTCTCTCTCTCTCTTAAATCCTAGATAAACCCCAGTGGAGCGGACTCGTGGAACTGCAACTGAAAGGAAACGGTCGTGATCCGCGAACATGTCCACCACTGAAGATAAAATAACAAATATGGAGGTGAAAGATTATGACTATTGTGGACACACGATGAAGATTAGTCTGTTTAAAGAATCCTCCTTAGGCGTCTCTGCTTACGTATGGGGACCTGTAAGTGCAATGGTCCGTTACACATTTATTCTAGGTAACACACACAATCCTGACATACTTTTTGCAAATGTTCGTGGATCCTTTGGCCGCATTGGCTTGTGTTGAGAGCAGGTATAGGTGGAAAGTACGCTGTGTCCGAAAGTTGCTCCAGCTTTGATTATGGGACAGTGCGACATTGGTCCCTCGGTGGGGAGTGAGTCTCCTATGCGGTTGATGCTTTTCAAATAGCGTTTCAATGCCCTTTTCCCAGCCTTATTGCAACCGAGGTACATTCGGGTTCAGGGAGAGACGCTGAATATTTCCCGGAATGGATTGAAAAAAAAAGTTTTCATTTAATTACCACACAGCAAACCCAACACGCGATGGAAAATTTGAAGAAGACCTGGAAGGTGCATCAATGAGGAAAACACTTTGCTCACAATTATTATAATTCAGGGTTGGAATGGGCATCGTTATGGAAAAGACAAAGGGTGGTATGGTGGCACAGTTAGTAGAGCTGATGCCTCACAGCTTCAGCCACGGGTTCGATCCTACCCCAGTGTTGTTGGCGTGGAGTTTGCACGTTATGGCCGCGTGTGTTTCCCCCGGACGCTCCGGGTTGGAGTCATGGGGCTATAGAACTTAGACACAGGGCCTTGGATACAATTTGTCCGTGCCGACCAAGGTGTCTATCTCAGCTAGTCCCCTTGGCCTGCCTTTGGCCCATGTCAAATGACAACCTAAAGCGTATGAAGTTAGATAAATCTCTCGGGCCTGATTGGATATAACGAGGACACCGTGGGAAGCGAGGCGAGGGGGTTAAATAGGTTGGAGTAGGATTTGATTTAAAACAGGTTACTGATGAGGGTTAACTGAAAACAACTGCTTGAATGTAAATCAATGATAAAGCAGCAAGTGTGGACGAGATCAGCAGAGAAATGGGAATTATTGAGGAATTCGCTAAGGTTCAAAATAGGTTAATTATTATGCCTATAGGAAGCGCACCCCAGGGCCTTTAAGGAAATAAAACTATTTAAAAAAAGAATCAGTGAAGGTTTTGACCAAACATTTTCTTGAAGCTGAAGGACTGAAAATGTCGCCCATTTTACCATTGTTTTAAAAGGGTTCGAGAGATAGCGTGATTATAGACAATTCAGTCTAAACAGCGTGCCAGTAACAAAGAGACAAAAAAATAACCGGAGATACAATATATATATCATTATTTAGAAAAGACCCAAATTACTGGGGCATCACTAGAGAACATGGATAGATGATGTTTCGGGTCGGGATCCGTCTTCAGACCACCACAGTCAATTTGAGGGACCCCGACCCGAAATGTCACCCATCTGTGTGCTCTGGAGATGCTGCCTGACCCGCTGAGTTACTCCAGCGTTGTGTGTTTTTGCGTAAATTCGTGTCTGTAGTTCATTGTTTCTCCATTATTTAGTAACGTCTAGCTTTAAAAGGACAATTAGCGTGGATGTAAAAGGGACCTTCATCCTCGTCCATTTTAACGGATTGCTTTTGATACGTTAAAAGCAAGGGTTCAACTGTGATTGCTATAATTTACGCCAATTTCATCAGTGTTTGGCATGGTCTCACATAACATAGTCATGGGAACCAACCCGCCGTTACAAATTGGGTGTAAAATTAGATCAGTGGCGGAAATAAAGTTTTAGAGACTGCACAGCGATATGCAGTGTGTGACGCACAGGTCGGTTTTCCGCGATTTACATATCAATTATTTACACTTAAGGACGGGAGCTATGATCAGGACGTTTCGGGTGACATAAAGAATTGGCGGGTAATTGGTGGTGGAGACTGCAGGAGCTTTGGAAGACTCATCGGAAGGGCATAGACGTGGGAGAAGGGTACGGTTAATAACTAAGGCCAACAAGACAGAAGAAAACATATTGAATGTCAATATACCGAGTATTGGAGTTTGGAGTTTACTTCCACTGATACCAGCAACCTGAACAACAGGGAGATAAGGTGATGGAATAAAAACCATGTACAATACTTCCCTTGACCTGACAATACTTCCCGTGAAGGTGTAACAGTAATGAGGTCGCGTTGTATAAAACAGTACCCGTGTGAACGCAATTCCGACTGGCACTTCTGTCACGCTGTAAAACCTTCCGACTTCATCACTGTTACTAAGTGCAGCAATAGTCTAGACACCAAGTGAAAAAAATCCACGTTTCAGGCCGTTCTCGGGGGCGGGGAGGTAAGATGGTGGGATGGGTGGGGGTGGGAGGAGGAGGTGAAGGGCAGAGGCGTCCTCTCTGCCAAACACGTTTATAAAAGCGATTTGCAAAACAAAGGAAAACTACTTCAGAGTTTGGCGGTCCTTCATTATGTTGGCTGGGGTGGGAGATTGCAACCTTCACGTGGTCCACCCTGTTTCGATGAATGCCATCAATCTGGCGTGCACAAACGGAAGATCAAGCAGAACAGGTCGTCTTACAACTTTAGGCTGTGCACGCCATACACAAGAAGAAGTAGATTATGTTGGATGTTTATCCTTGGCAGCAGAGTGTAGGTGGAGTGGATTGGGGTGAAGGCAGGGGTTGGGGTTGGGGGCTGGTTTGTAATGAGCTTGCCTCCCTTCGCAGCTCTCTGGAATTTTTTTGGCCGTCTTGGGCATGCAATTTGACATAGCAAATTGTGATGCGCCCCGATAGGATGTTTTTTGTGTTGCATCTGCAGACGTTGATAAGAGTCATTGGAAATATGTTCCCATGGTTTCTGGGGATGAAACTCCTTGTTTCATTCCATCTGCCAACTGCAGGGCCTTTAGCCCGTGAAGCGTATTTATAATGTACTTTTACACGTTGCTTTTACTTTTTAGTCTGATTTGCATTGTGCTTTCACAGAGAACAATGCTTGAGTGCTGAATGAAGATATTCTTAAATGCTTCACGGAACGTGGCTTTCCGTCACATTTCTCTCGTCTCTTTTAAACCTTCAAATGCCATTCCCTTTAAATGCAAGACATCGACTGCTTCCGCGGGATTCCGAAGGTTGTCCTGGGCTTCTTACGTGGATTCTACCCACCGAGATCCCTGCCTCCGCCCTACGCCCTACGCCCACCTCCCCGCATTGTCCTCTGTTCTGTAAGCCGTGCCAAAATTAATATTTACCTGTTTCTTTTTCAGGGTCTCGCTCTGTGTCAGTTCTTTCAGGAAGAGAATGTTGATTTTACTGGGAAGAGGCTGCTTGAACTTGGGTCGGGAAGCGGTATCGTGGGGATTTTAGCGACGTTGCTGGGTACGTTCATTGTTCCCGTTAATTGTAGTTAGCTCTTCATTTACATTTTTTAGCCCATCCCCAGAGTTTACCTCTCTCAACTTGCTGTCCGAATAACCGTGCGCGGTGTCTATCTTTGTCATGGCAGTAATCTTTAGTTTAGTTTAGTTTATTATTGTCGCGTGTACCGAGGCACAGTGAACGTTTTTTGTTTCCGCGCTGTCCAGTCAAAGGATAGACTATGCACGAATGCAATCAAGCAGACGACAGTGCACATATAAAGGATAATGGTACATAATTTTCTGTAAGACACAAAACATTTAAGTATTTTAAAGTTTGATTAAAGATAGTTGAAAGATCTCCAATAAGGTAGATGGGAGGTCAAGACCGCACCCTAGCCTGATAATTGATGGGAATAAACTGTGCCTGAGTCGGGAGAGAGACACAAAGTGCTGGAGTAACTCCGCGGGTCAAGCAGCATCTCCGGGGGGAAGAGGATAGAATCTGGAGGTATGTGTTTTCAAACTCTGTATCTCTTTCCTGGTGGTAAAGAGGAGAAGTGGGGGTGACATAATTAATTAATTCCTTAATTAATCTGATGGTCTTGCCCAGGCTGCGTGAAGTGTAGATGGAGTCAATGGAAGGGAGGTTGTTTTGTTTAATTGTCTGGGCTACGTCCACAACTCTTTGCAATTTCTTGCTGCCTTGGATAGAGCTGTTCCCAAACCAGGCTGCGATGCATCCTGATAAAATGCTTTCTATGGCGCATTCGTAGACGTTGGTGAGGGTTGTTGCAGACATGCCGAACTTTCTAAGCCTTGTAAGGAAGTAGAGACGTTGCCGTGCTTTCTTGGCTACAGCATCGACGTGGCTGGTCCAGGACAAATTACTAGTAGTATTTATCACTATATCATATTGGTCATATCACCATATTATTATATTGGTAATAATCGGTTTACTAAGCATACACTGATAGAGGATAAATATGCAATGACCATTTTCAACAAAAAAAAATTTAATTATCTATCCCTGTGGCCTTGCCACCAACATCAATAGTGGAGACAGCCAACATCAATATTCTGCAGATCACAATTGCCCGGAAGGTCCCTTACAATAAGCACCAGTTCCTAATAAAGAGACAGGGAGAGACAGCGATTTATTATTCAACCGGATGAGTTCTTAGCGTTCATTATATTTTGTGAAGCTTCATCTTTCACTCTTTTTTTCCCCTCTTCCGCGTTTTCTTATATATTAGATCAATTTCACCCTTTGCTACAATACCTCAAATAGTTCACATCTGATTTTTTTTTTAACATTCAAGGGTGTTTAATCCTAGACTATGTAATAATCCGATTTTAAACCGCGGCATTGCCGAGGATACTCCACTGTTAACAGCACCAAAGTTAAAAATATATTTCCGAATTTAAAGTGTCCAACACTGTAGAACGTGTCGAACCTGATCGTTCTGCCATACCTTGTATCCCTTGGTATTCCAGCCGTCGTGAAATTGAGGAAAATATTTCAGAAGCCCGTTAGAATCTGTTCGCTGATCTTTAAGGATTGTTGAGCATGAATCATTAAATCACTTTCCCAGTTCACAATTCCAAGCTTCTTAATATCATTCCATATCATTACCCACATCTTTCTTGGATTCGAGTTGATGTCATACCGCCGAAAATGTTAACTCTGTTTCTCTTTTATTGGATGCTGTCTGACGTGTGTGCTAATATTTTCTCTTTTTCTTAATTCAATTGCTATCACGGCAACCTCCGTTGAAATGAATCTCCCAAGGTCGTGCCTACTCAATTTACATTCAGTTATATTGTTTATCAGAATATTAGTTCTTGGTTTTCTCTGATCTGTTAATGTTTGTCTATTTGCTCTTATAGTCAATACTTTCATACCGAATGTTCATCGCAGCTGACCTTATAATTATGAATCACTGTTTGAAACCAGTAGCATTGTAGTACAGCTGGTAGAGCTGCTGCCTCACAGCGCCAGAGAATCGGGTTCCTTGCTGACTTCCGATGCTGCCAGTGTGGAGTTTGCACGCTCCATTTGTAAACCCGTGGGTTTCCTCCGTGTCCTCCGGATCCCTCCCATGTCACATAGATGTGTCGGATTGTAGGTTAATCAGCCGCTGTAAATTGACTCGTCTGTTTCGGGAGTAGATGAGAAAATGGAATAACACAGAACTAGTCTGAAAGAGTGATCGATGGTCGTCGGGGGCACGGTGGTAGTTTCAACGCCGTATGTCCATAGCTAAAACTAAAACTAAAAACTAAATAGTATCTTTCTATTCGTGCCGCAAATTATATCAATTCGCTGCTGTAGTTGTTATTTGTTCTGCGTGCGCTCACAATTCTACTCACTGAGCACATTCCTCTAGTTACCCTTCCTCTGTACACCCGTGCAACAACGGCCCCGAATCATCACATTTATGGGGATACTGGTGGCCTTCCCTCGCATGTTACAATGCCAGCAGTGGAAACCCCAGATGCATGTTCTCTTTGCTTCGGGCATTCAAATTAATTGTTATGTCTATTTCATCACCGATAAAAATATCTCTTCTTAATCAAACGTCAACGATGACATATTTGCCATATTGACAGTCATCAGCTAACAAATCTCACAAACACACTGAATGATATGGTATTATTTTATTATGGAGACGTTATTTTCACTCCAAATGCCCTTGCGAGAATAATGCCACTTGAGGAACAGCATTTATACATGTATTATGTTACAACGTTATGAAAAGTGACTACTGAAAAAGCATGATCAATAATGATGTTTACGATGTTATTATTTTGCCAGGCGGGGATGTCACTCTGACGGACAAACCATACGTTATGAAGCAACTCGAATACAATGTCTCTGCCAACATTCCTCCCGATGCCAAACACCGGATAAAAATGAGCCCTTTGCTTTGGGGGACTGATCAGAAAAATTACCCAAACGATTTTGATTTCATCCTGGGCTCGGATCTCGTGTACTGCCCAGTGCAATTTCCCCACCTTTTACAGACACTGAGAGACCTCTGCGGCCCCAACACGGTCATTTACTTGTCTACTGATATGAAGTACAGAGAGGGGTCGGTCAACTTCCACAAGAACCTGTTGCCAGAGCAGTTTAACAGCGAGGTCGTCAATACAAACAGAAGTAATTGCATTTACAAAGCGACCAAAAAGCACTGAGCACCAGTTTCTGACGTAGAGCCAGGAAGCACACAAAGTTCAATATTTTGCTTCAAAGCAACTTTCCGCTCCGTCCTATTCCCCTTCGTTGATCAGGTTCTCCCAAATATTGATGATTCTTATTGTTATAATCTATTAATATATTTAAACAACCCGTTTTTAATAAGAGGATGGGAATACAATTCGAGCAATCCACAAAGTCGTGGATTAACTAACACATCATTTCACCAGAGCTATGTAATTCTTAGATGCTAACGCGACTGGGTTACCGCAATAGTATAAGATGCCAAAGTTGATATAATTCTAAGGCAGACACAAAATGCTGGAGTAACTCATCGGGACAGGTAGTGTCTCTGGAGAGAAGGAATGGGTGACGTTTCTGGTCGAGACCCTTCTTTTTTGTGTCTACCTTCGATTTAAACCAGCATTTGCAGATCTTTCCTGCACTTAGATATCATTTTGTTCCATATCAATCCCGAACTGACACCAGGACTGTGAGAAAGTACATCTTACCAACTAACGTAAGGTGTACATTTTGTATGCTATTATTAATATATGCTACTATTCTCACTAAACGGCGCGTGGGTGGATTTCCATCATAGTTAATAATGGAAAGGTATCTTTAATTATCGAGTAATGTATTTAATTCCAGCCCGTTATGACTCCCGCGGATTTAAACCTTCAAGACATTATGTTCGTTTCATTTATAGCCGTTTGAACGTCCTTAGTGGAAAGTGGAATTGATAAAAAACCAATCAGGCTAGAAATTGCCCTGGTTAAGTGGCTGGCGATGCATTAAACTCACGTGAATTTGCAGTTTCTGGACACTCGGCCAGCGTCTTTCACCCACCGCCTCTGCCGAAACTCGCTGGTGAAAGCAACAGATCTAGTTCTTCAAAGGCGATACACTCTGATTTTGTTTCTTTCCAAAGAGCAGCAAGTTGGGATGTTTACGTTTGTCCAAGGGATAACGATCCTGGGGGGGGGGGTCATTTTGATCGAAGGAAATCGTATAACTGGGATGGAAGTGAATGCGTTTACCTCAGATTATGGCTACAACACCATATAATTCAGTTATACTCCAGAGGGAACAATCCGAACAAAATGGACCTGGAAGCGCGGAATAAATAATTATTACTTTGCATTTCTTTTTCCAAAAGTTACGCGGTTTCGTATGAACCACTGCCCGTAAAATGTGAACAATATGAATCCAATAAATTGTCACAATATACAAATTGATGTAAAGAGTCCATCGTTTATTTTCCAGTTATCGGAGAACAGACTCGTGCAATCGCCAGAAAGAGTACTATGATCTCGTATATCCGTAATGATATGAATAAATATCTACGTGTGCAATTACTGAAAAATCTCGTAATGGATTGAATTACGTAGAACGTAGAATAGAACAGCACAGGAACAGGCCCTTCGGCTCGCAGTGTTCATGCCGCATATGTTACCAAATTAAATTAATCTCTTCTGCCTGCACTTAATCCATATTCCTCCAGTCCCTGCCTACCATGTGCTTACATAAAACCCCCTTCAACGTTACAATCGTCTCTGCTTCCACTACCACACCGAGCAATGTGTTACAGGCACCCAGTACCCCCTGTGTAAATAACTTGTCTCCGCATGTCTTCCGCATGTCTCCTTTAAACTATGTCAATCTCATAATAAAGCTACGCCCTTTAGTCTTTGACATATTGACCATAGGAAATAATATTCTGTGTGTCCGCTTTATGCCTCCCATAATTTTATATACTTCTATCAGGTGTCCCTCAACCTCTGGCTTTCCAGAAAGAAACCACTGCAAGTCTGTCCAACCTCTCCTTAAAACGAATACACTCTAATCCAAGGTAGACAAAAATGCTGGAGAAACTCAGCGGGTGAGGCAGCATCTATGGAGCGAAGGAAATAGGCGACGTTGCGGGTCGAGGCCCTTCTTCAGACTCTAGTCCAAAATTCTTAAAATACAATTTGGTCATACGGCAGGTAAATTTGAAAGACATATAAATCGCGGGGTTAAATATGCCTAGACGTATTTTCCACGAAGGTTCACATTACGATGGTCATACAGTTCTGTTTCAACTATTTTTATATCGTGTCTTTCATGATCTACCCTAGACTTAAAGAATATATAGTGGACGGATCAGGTGTAACTGAAATCTGCAAATTTAGATTTTAAAGGATTAATCGAAATGCAAAACACCACAGAAAACGAGTAGGCGACGTTTCGGGTCGAGTCCCTTCATGAGACTAAGAGACCCTTCATCAGACGTCGTCTATTCCTTTACTCCAGAGATGCTGCCAGACTCGCTGAGTTACTCGAGCATTTTGTGTCTATAATTGGAAAAGCTATCTGGTGCAAACGCCAGCTGTAATGATGCAGAGTGTTTTCTCTAGAATTAATAATATTTCTCCCAGTCGATCAGCAGTAAGACTGTGGAGCTTCCACATAATATGAGCGCACTTTGCTCTGCTTTCGGATGATCAAAGTACACGTTAATGCACACACTTCTGATGAAGCGTTTCTTCTTTCCACACATGCTGACTGAGCATTTGCATCATTTTCTATTTTATAATAAATCACAAATGCTGGCAAACAACGAGAAAAGTGTGCTTCATTGGTTTTGTGGAAAGAGGCAAATGCGCCACTAGTTATTCTCTGAGACCACATCCAAAGATCCAGATCAATAAAACAAAAACAAAAACAAAAACAAGCAAGGCCGGACTGCACTACTACAGTTTAAGATTTATTATTTGCATTACAACGCAATTAATATTTACAAATAACAAACGCCCAATAGACTGTGGCTATTTCGGATATTCTACAGAACGATCAAAACTGAATTAGTACACAGTATGAATGAATGAATGAATGAATGAATGAATGAATGAATGAATGAATAGTTTATTTCGGTCATACATTAAAAGGAACAAAACTTTACAATCTGTGTGAATATGAACCAACACTGTATCCATTTCACACAACGTTCACATAATCAATGACCGAAAAAGGAATAGGCTGAAGCCACAAAGCTTATTTTTGCCTATCCTATACAATAAATAGTATTGGTTCATAAACAACGTCCCACTTTTAGCAGGTGATGTTTGTGTGGTAATGTGCTTTGGCAGTGAAAAGAACGACCCACTGCTTGGAAACATATCGCTCGCATCTTCTAGTGCTTGTACAATAGAGGGAAAGGAACAGGCCGGCAGATATATAATCTCCAAGCATCTCTGGAGGGACCTGAAAATAGCTGTGCATCGACGCTCCCCATCCAACCTGACAGAGCTTGAGAGGATCTGCAGAGAAGAATGGGAGAAATTACCCAAATATAGGTGTGCCAAGCTTGTAGCGTCATACCCAAGAAGACGTGGATGTGATCGCTGTCAAAGGCGTTTCAACAAAGTACTGAGTTAAGGGTCTGAATACTTATGTAAATGTGATATTTCAGTTATTTATTTTGAATTACTTTGCAAAAATGTCTAAACACCGGTTTTCGCTTTTTTTATTATGGGGTATTGTGTGCAGATTGATGATAAAAATGAATTTAATCAATTTTAGAATAAGGCTGTAACATAACAAAATGTGGAAAAGTGAAGGGGTCTGAATACTTTATGAATGCAATGTATAATAGAAAAAAAAGTCAACGGGAAGTTCCGTTTGTCGTATTCAGTGTTAACATGGACAGATTCATTCGAGGCACCCAATTACCTTTTTACCTACACTTTATGTCATTGCATTCGATAACAAACCATATTGTAGTCAGAATTCTGGGAATTAGCAGTAATCGGTATTTATTTTAGCCCATACAATTGCAACTCCAATCACAAAGCTACCGGGTCTATCAGATGGTTCGTCAAACAAGCAGCTTCTTCGTCATATCTTGCAATGAGTGAAATAATAGACTAATGCTTAGAATTAGGAGAAAGCGTAGAAGTCGGGATGGAAGGAGATGAAGGCGAATGAGGATTAGTTGGTCCGCCTAGTGGCCGCACCCTGTCTAATAATTAATTTGGGTTAAGTTATATCGGTCAGTTGCAACATTTTGAAACCCATGTGAAAATGTTCCGGGTGCTTTTAATCTACGGGGCCTTCATAAGTTTTGTTAAATATTTTAGCTTTGGCAGCATAAATAACTGACGACGCAAATTTGAGTCAATGGCGTAGTGAGAAGTGTCATTAATATTGCAACTAGGGGTGGAGGAGGGACTGAGAGAGAATTTAAATTGTGTGTTTGTAGACGTGAGCATTTACTTGACACTGAAACGCAACTCACTTGCACTTATTGAATCAAAGAGTGGTGTATTTTAAAGAAAGCTTATCTGTATAGAACGCAAATTAATGCAAAGCCCCGCTATGAAACGTCAGATTACGGCCACCCCGGGGCGGAATTGGAAAATAATTATGGACATGGTTACATAGTTTTCATTCCGATGACCCACCCCAAATGTTAGCAAAGGATAGCAGATACGGTATATGTAAAATAAAAAGAGAAAATTCTGGAAACGCTCATGAGATCGGGCAGCATCCGTGGGAAAATGTACATAACCCTTGACTGTTTCTCTTTCCTCAAAAAGATAACTGACCCATCGATCGTTACCAGCATTTTCCCTTTTTATATCTAGCTTCAAGATTGCTGGTTAGCTGTTTGCCCATCCCTCTATCTGAAATGATCTCATTCCGCCTCTGGGCCTTCTTTTTTTTTGGTCAATTTGTAAATGTTATTGTTCCCGCTTATGTGAATTAACTCGCAATTAAACTGCCCCGGCAGGATTTCTTGGTGGAAGTTGGTGGCTCCATCTCTGGCTTTCATGTTAGAACACATGTAAACTATAGTTTGCTCGCTGCAAAGGTGCAGAAGTGTTTGCAAAAGATCTACAAAATGGGCAGGGTTGTACACAATGTCCGATCCCAGAATGAAATCGAAGTCGGATGGATAGTTGTTCTGATCAGTGCCCCATGCAAGAGCACTGATTTTGGAGCGGTGCCTTGAGCTGGGTGGGATGTTTGCAGATACGTTGTATTCTATTTGTTTCAAAACGTATGGTCTGTCCGTCAGGGTGACATCGCCGCCTGAGGAAGGAAAACATCAAACAGCGGTCATCTTTTGATTCCAGCATGAATGCGCGGGAAAGAGTTAGAATGTCCCGCCCACTCCCCTGACATCAATCTGAAGAAGGGTCTCGACCCGAAACCTCACCCATTCCTTCTCTCCAGAGATGCTGCTTGTCCCGCTGAGTTACTCCGGCATTTTGTGTCTACCTTCGATTTAAACCAGCATCTGCAGTTCTTTCCTACACAAACCCTGAAGGCTTGGTGAGGTGAGGATGTAGTTACCGGATTTCAATAAGATATAGACAGGCTGGTGGAAGGGATAGGAGACAGATGAAATTTACTGCTGAGATAGGTGAAGGTTGCATTTTGGTGGGAAGAGTGGAAAGTGGTAATCTCAACGTAGCGATTTCAATACAAACAAGCCGGTAGAACTAGAAGGTGTACACGAACGTCGAGATCTGGGTGTATATTTGTAAAGGAAGCTGGTTGAGAATATGGAGAAAAAAAATCTGATTGCTGATGACGGAGGGGGTCAAGATTTGTAGGGTGCAGAACGGCGTGATTGGCAATAGCACCACTAATGGTACGAAAACATCTTCAACGATGACTGTAGATAGGCACAAAAAGCTGGAGTAACTCAGCGGTACAGGCAGCATCTCTGGAGAGAAGGAATGGGCGACGTTTCGGGTCGAGACCCTTTTTCAGACTGCTTCATCAACGCTGACTGATTAGGGTGTGCATCGCTTCCAACGATTCCCTAAACCGTGATCCTTCACCAAGCAAGAAGCAAATAACTTCACGATGACGGAAATAGTTCATTGTTTTTAGAACATGAAAGCAATTATTTAGGAAGATCCCTCATACTATTCGATAATCCAGACGGCATGTTCTACAGACTGCGCTTTGGGGTATCTCAATGGAGCAGCTATTTGAGCTTCTGCCCCCAGCGTCAGAGACCAGGGTGCGACCCTGATCTCGGATGTTGTGTGTATGGAGTTTGCATGTTCTCCCTGTGACCGCGTGGATTTCGTACGCGTGCTGCGGTTTCTTCTCATATCCCAAAGACGCGCGGGTTTGTAGGTTAATTAGTCTCTGTAAATTTGTAGGGGGGTGTTTGCGAAAGTGCGATACCATACAACTGGTGTGAATGGTATGGTCGGCCTGGACTCGGTGTGCCGGAGAGCATGTTTCCATGCGGTAGGTTTCAATCAGACAAGGACGTGGAGCTGTAGTTTGTGACTGGGTTGGTGATATGGTGTGGTGACGTAGCGATAGAGCTGCTGTCTTACAGCGCCAGAGACCCGAGTTCGATCCTGACTTCAGGTACGGAGTTACGAAGTTTGTACGCTCTCCCTGGGACCGCGTGGGTTTTCCCCGGGTGCTCTGGTTTCCTCCCACACACCATGGACGTACATGTTTGAAGGTTAATTGGGCTTTGGTAAAAATGGTAAATTCTCCCTAGTGTGTAGGATAAAGCTGGTGTACTGGGATCGCTGGTCCGAAGGGCCTGTTGCCGCGATGCGTCTCTCAACTAAAGTTACTGAATTTACATAAATCTAACCATTAAATATTATAAATGTAATGCTCCGTGGGTCATTCCTGATTTATGTTGCAGAAGTAAGACGACCACAGTTTTCGTGAACCTAAACAAATCTTCCAGTAATCACCTTGATTGCTGTTGTGCTAGTTGCAGAAATGTTTTGCTTATGCACACAGTAGATCATGTATACGACAAGAGATGTTTTTAAAATTCTTCTCTCATTGTGTTTGCTGCTTGTATTTGCTCATTTAATACACCGTTTGTGTATAAAACCGTGCACAGGGTATGACACGGAAGCGCACACTGAGAAATGGACATTAGTATCTCGGAATATGGATAAAAACCACGCCACGAGTGCAGCCACTTTCTTTACAGAAGTAGACCCGCTGACAGCACAACACATAAGGGAAATGTATGTTGGAGATCTAAGCAGACCTGTAACTTCGTAGACACTATGGGCCTTTCCTTATACAAATCGAAGTATATTATTTCCGATATCATCTCTATCGTTGCAGTGAAACTGTGGCATGAATTAACTTACCCAGCAGTGCGGCTAAAATGCCCACGATCCCAGTTCCGGACCCCAGCTCAATCATCTTCTTCCCTGTAAAATTAATCTTTTCATCTTCGAAATAACGACAGAGTACAAGTCCCTGAAAAAAAACACACAGTCGCGTTAATTGTAATCCGTTTACGTTCAAAAAGCACAAAGGAGAATAGGATGGTTAGTGGGCCCCCAATCAACTGGTATGGAGTCGCGTAAATAGAATCCTGTGCACATTGCCTTTCATATGGGTTATGAGCGTGGTCCTTATGAAGTGGTCCTAGTGGTGGTAAATGCAGGGTTAATTAAGATAATCAAGTGAAGATAATCTCAAGGTAGACACAAAATGCTGGAGTAACTCAATGGGTGAGGCAGCATCTATGGAGAGAATGAATTGGCGACGTTTCGGGTCGAGACCCTTCTTCAGACTGATGTCAGGGGAGGGGCCGGATCAAGGAAAGAATGTAGGCGGAGACAGTAAGACTAGTGGGAGAACTGGGAAGGGGGAGGGTATGGAGAGAGAAAGCAAGGGCTACCTGAAGTTAGAGAAGTCAACGTTCATACCGTTGGGGTCCAAATTACCCAAGTGAAATAGTCATCACCCCCTAGTGAGGACCCGTTCTCCCATCTCCAACGGACCCCCCTCGTCTTGGGGACGCCCCTTCATGGCCATCTACCTGCTTTTGACCTTTTTATTTTAAACTGTCGGCGGGACATCAACCACCTCAACTTCTCCATTCTCTTTTCTCACTCTAACCTCTCCCCCCCACCCCCCACCCTGAAGTTACAGCCCTCCACTCACTCTGCAACAACCCCGACTGGGTGATCAAACCTGTCGACAAGGGAGGTGCCTTGGTAGTCTGGCGCGCTGATCTCTACCGTCTGAGGCCAGGCGCCAACACTCAGACACCTCCTCCTACATGTCCTTAGACCAGGACCCCACAGACGAACACCAGGCCATTATCTCAAACACCATCACGGGCTTCATCTGTTCCGGCTCCCGGCCCTCCCAAGCCTCGAACCACATCGTTCCCCAGCCCCACACGGCCCGATTTTACCTTCTCCCCAAAATCCACAAACCTGACTGTGCCGACAGACCCATTGTTTCTGCTTGTTCTTGTCCCACCGAACTTATTTCCACATATCTCGACTCCATCCTATCCTCTCTGGTCAAATCCATCCCTACCTATGTCCAAGACACCCCACACCCTCTTAGTCTCCTCCATGACTTCCGTTTTCCAGGCCCCCACTCCCTCATCTTCACCATGGATCTCCAGTCACTCTACACCTCCATCCCCAATCAGGAAGGTCTTAAAGCCCTCCGTTTCTTCCTCGACCGCAGAACCAACCAATCCCCATCTACAAATACTCTCCTCCGCCTAGGGTGAGAGGAGAGTGAAAGGGCGGATAAAGATTCCCGGCTTTTGTGACCCCGACATGGGCATGGAAGTAAAGGATTAAGGGCACTGTGACGCGGAATTACGAAGTGAACTGTGTGGTAATGGACATAGCGCATTGACAGGTTGGGTAAATGGATGTGAGTTGAGAGAAGAATATTGATGGCGAAGATCCATTTGATGAAACGCAGCAGTGCAGCTGTAATGCGCCCCCTTTCCTTGTCAAGATACATGGGGAGTGTTTTCTTTTAAGGTAACACTCAGCTCAGGTCCGGTTCCTGTAGAAAGGATAAGTTGAGGGTTGCGAATAGCACTTTAACCGGGAAGCATTCGGGGAGGGCGGCGGAGATAGGTTATGCAACTACCGGTCTGTTGGCCCGAGTGTTGGTAAAATACGTCTATGGAAGGGATTGCACACAGTGCATATGTTACAGGCTGCTAGACTTACGGGTTCCCAGACAAAACCAGAGACGCCGAGATACGCTCCTTTAAACGTCGTGATCTTTAAAGGGTGTCCACTGAATTCATATTGCTTCTCTTCCTTTTCCCACGAGGGGGTAGTATCCTCAGAGCTGTTCATCCTCTTTGAGTTTCAGTTGACTAGCTGATCCACAGGCAGGATGACTCCGGTCTTGGATACAGATTTCTACCAGATTGAGAACTACAAGTCTGGTAAAGTTACTGTGAAGCAGAGATGCGTCGAATGTATTTCTAAAACCACTGTGCTGCATATTGGGGCTTGCGAAAAAACACATTGTGTCTACTGTGATAAAAAGATACAACTGGCAAGTGAAATAATTCATTGAATTCAGCAGAGGGTATTGACCTTAGATTTTAGAACGGGTTCCTAGCCTGGTCGTGTTATAAATGTTACATTTATTTTACAAAGTATCCACGTAAATCCACCAGTTATAGCTGAGTGACGTACTCTTATGCTGAGCACATTGGTAATTATAATAACATTAACCTCACCTGTCAGATTTTAAGAACACTTTTCTATCATAATCATACATTGGTGCTGCCGGAAGTTAATCTCCGAAAATAACCTAACATATTCATTTATTTATTTCCAATGTTGAAGAAGTTGTTTCTAGTTGTTCGCTCCCTTCTATTTGGAACAAACTAGTTACAACTTAACGTGGATTTTTTCTTTAAAGGAAAATGGATGAGATATCGAAATATCTTGACTGACATCCTCCCAAGTACTGTATTTAAGTGTTTATTGTGGCAAGCCCTTTGATACAATAATTTTTAAATGTATTATGTAATGACAAATTTCCAAATGATATTTCAGTTTCAACGTTGAATCCTGCACTGCTACATCCACTACAGCTCAAAATAACGCAAGGGAACACATTCCCAGCGTAAACCACAAGATCCTGGAATAATCCAGCGGGTCAGTTAACATCCTTGGAAGACATGGTGTCGTTTCGGATCGGGACCCTTCTTCAGAACGTAGCGCACTGGTAGTTCCCTCGTGTCTGATGAAAACAGTTCCCTTTATCCTAAGAACATTATTCTCGCAGGGTATGATGAATCGCTTGAATTCTCTGCCCCGTGGAATTGTGGAGGCTAGATCATTGGCAGTAATTAATGTTGTGGTAGATTTTTTTTAAAGATCGAGCAATTGAGGGATAGGGAATTGCCACGGAGATGGAGTTGAGACCTGGGCTAGTTCAACCATGTTCACAAGGTTGAGGGGGTCAGGTGGCTTATTCATGCTGTTATCTTTTTTTAATGTTCATGTGCACTGTGCTACTAATTTAGAGAAGAGCATGGCTGTTGCCCGCATCTACGTACTGGATATTAGAAGATTGAGAGCTGATTTCATTGAGATATAGAATATTTTGAAAGGGAGAATGACGGTGCAGATATCACGATGGTGTGCCGGCAGACGAGAGATTCGAGAACTGGGTCACATATTGGGACAAAAATGAGAGGAAAATCAAAATTAAGATGCTAGAAATCTGAAATAAAATAGAATGTCGGAGTCACTCGGCGGGTCAGTCAGCACCGATGGAAAGAGAAATACATACCGTGCCGGGTTTAGGGGGCTGCTTCCGAACGGGAAAGCGACAAAACACGTTGGTTTTATGTGCTAGAGAAGGTGGGTGGGGGAATAAATACAGAAACAAAAATATTTATGATACAGCGAGACCAGGTAACATAACGCGACAGTGAAATAGAAGTTAAGATCGATTACACTTATTTATCTCTGCAATGCGTTTCTAATGGAGTTTTTGGATGTTCCCAGCAGGCCGGACTATTCAGCAAATGAACAACCGAGTTACAATTATGATAGGTGGAAATGATCAGTTCTGATGAAGCAGAAGGAAAGAATTAGTTTCCAAAAATTGGATGATTCGATATTGTCTAGAAGACCCGTCTCCAATTTTCTGCAAGGTAGTCCCATGGATGTTTAGCTGCCGAGTACATTCAAGGCAAATAGATAAATCGGTTGCTGTATGCATCCCTAGATTAGTTGGGGAATCGGGACTTTGTGGGATATAAATCTTAGAGAATAGGTTATGGGGAAATGAGTGGGAGCATGGAACCAAGGCGAGTGCTCACAGATTTGCAAGGATATTTAGCGTCCTGCGATCGTTTTAAAATTGGCACAGGGATGGAAATGAGGCCTGGGACGGATAGACCATGATCACATTGACCATAGTTGATCCACCTCAACTTCATCTAAGATAGATTGACATTTGAACGCTGATCAAGAGACATGGGGATTCGATGGGAAATGGATTGGAGGTGCAGAATTTTGGTCACTGAGTGAATGGGAGCAGGCAGTTGGGATTAGTTTTGCTTGGTCAATTTGGTCGGCATGGACGAATTGGCCAAAGGGCCAGTTTCCATTCAGTATAGCTCTATAACTATGTTACCCGAAGAGAATATCCGAAGAGTCATGTTACCCGAAGAGAATAGAAAGTGCACTTGATCAGTGTGTTATTGTCAGTCCAGAGAGTAACATTTAATCCACGCCTGTGGGGAGGTCAGGAGATGGGTGGTCCTGGTGAAATTCAAACTTGGTGATTAAGTCACTGGTGAATGGGTGCTTCTTGATAGCTTTGTTGATGATGAGCTTGATCGCCCCGACGAGCAGGCCCGCCGCCGGCTACAGGAGTAAGATCGTCCCGTCAACGGAAGGTTAGAGGCCCCGACCGCTGGAGAACAAAGAAGGGAGAGATTGAACTTGCTTTCGCCTTCCATCACAGTGAGGAATGCGGAGGAGTCACTGTTGTGGATGTTCATGTTAAAGTGTATTTTTGTGTGTTCTGCTGCTTTTTATTGGTATGACTGTATGGCAAATCAAATTCTTCACATGCCGCAAAACATACTTGGCTAATAATGTACTATGCTGGTAATCTAGAGCAGACTGAATGGGCAGTAAATTGCCATATATGGACGCACGGCGAGGTACTACAACCGAGGTACTGGGTGATCTCAAAGCTCTCAAAGCTCCCCGTGTACAATCCTCTGAGCCATTTGATGATATCTATGGAGAGAATGAAATTGGCGGGAGACCGATTTATGTCATGGTGGAGACCTCACGAGGAAGCTGAGAGCTTCGCACAGTAGCCGTTTCAATTCCACCACCATTTACGACCACGCCATTGGTTATGAGGCCGATTAGCTCTGCACGCTGACATTGCTGTTTTGTGCGCATACATGCATTTCCATGTGCTTATCCGAAAACCTCTTAAACGCCACAATCGCATCTCCTCCACCACTGGCAGCGCGTTATAGGCATCCACTATTCTTCACTCAGTTGGTAGCCGTCATTTTTGCGCTGCTCCCGACCATGCTGGCAACAGATGTACCTGACACACAGTACCCACAGTTTACATGCTGCTTACATTAGTTTATAAGTTATACATGCTTTGGGATTTTAATGAAACATGAGAATCCCATATCACCTGGAAATATTCCCAAAATAGATATTTTACCAAAGCCCCTTACCCATTCATTTCCCAGCGATATTTATCACAATTTCCGATGTTATTCTTGCGTTTCTCTACGCCCTCTTGGTGATTTCTGGCAAAGCATATCGTCGGTTTGGGTATTAAGCGTAATATGCATAACTGGGTTGTGGCGTATTTTTATAATGGATGTTAATTGACGAAAGATTTAAAACGGAGTTTCCATCTGCTGATGCTTGGAGAGGTTAGAAGGTAGAACAAACAGTAGAGGAACAGGCCCTTCGGCTCATAATGACCATAACGACCATCCTGAACCCGATGCAAAGGTATACTAATCTTCTCTGCCAGCACAGGATCCATATGCCTGCATTTCCATGTGCTTATCTGAAAACCTCTTAAACACCACAATCGCATCTCCTCCACCACTGCCAGCGCGTTATGGGCATCCACTATTCTCTGTGTAAAATTCATGTCCCGCACATATCTGTGAAACCTTCCCAACCTGACAAAGTCATGCCCTCTAGTCTTTGACATTTCCATTCTGGGAAACAGGTTGTGACCGTGTACCTTATCTCTGGCTCTCATAATTTGTATACACTTTTGTTAGGTCTTTACTCAACCCCCGACAGAGAAAATAATTTAAATCCGTCCAACATCTCCTTGTAGCTAACACTCTCGAAACCAGGCAACGTTCTGGACAATCTCTTCTGCCCCTCTCTAAAGCCTCCTAATCCTTCTTCTAATGGGGGCGACCAGAACTGTACAGAATACTCGAAATACGGCCTATCCAAAGTGTTATAAAGCTGCAACATGGCTTACTGACGTTTTACTCAATGCCCCGATCGATGAAAGCACGCATGCCACCGCATCTATACCATTCTGCCTACTCGTGTTGCCACTTCCAGGGAGTTTTGGACTTTAATCCCCCTGTACATTAATGTTGTTAAAAATGTTGCCTTTATGCATTTTTATTATTTTTTATTCCTGCTTGTGGATCTAAATAAAATTCAAACGTACAATGACACTCTCAATATAATCTTGCCTCCTCACACTTGGTGTTTCGCAATCTATTCCGCACATTCTGCTTTCCGTGGTTGTTTAAGAACAACGCAGAATTATTTTTCGTATTTCGTGGTATACGTCAGTTTCCTTATCATTGACCTCAAGAAAGTATATATTTTTAGGTTCACACTAACATTCGTCATATTTGTGCAGAACAGGAGCGTATTCTTCCCGAATGTCCTAGGTTCGTGTTTGTTCCCTTATTGCATGATACTGAGTAGCATAATACGTCTCCAAGTATTTATCTCAAAGGCAAGTCAAATCGGGCATGACGAAGCCGCTTGTAATTTACCACAAAGTAACCTTCATTTTATAACTATTGAACCTTTGATAAAACAAAACAATTGTGTTGCAATATTCCTTTACGCAAGTTCCTTAATTTGTTTATATTCACTTTGACGAAATGTGGTTCAAAATGTTAAAACGAATACTTGGTGACCACACATTTCACTGTGCCAACTGGCACATGTGACAAATAAATGTATCTTGTATCTTGTACTTTACGAGGCCGGGCTTTCTTTCTAAATTAGTCTCGGGTTCCTTCAAAGTGTCCAGCTGCTGGGGCAGTAGAAAGCAGGGGTTTGACTTCATTGAAGACCTGTCTTCAGGCAAGCTATGATAGAAATGTTTTTTTATAAGCCTTGCCAAAAATCCTCTTTGAAACTATCCCTTGTGTGCCAATTTTTTTTTAATGGCACAACATTGGATGTGGAAACCTGAAATCTAGAAAATTGACGGGATGTGGGAATGGGTTATAGAAAAAGTAAATGGGCCAATCTGGTTGTTCTTTGAGTCTCCATAAACTGGGATGGACCAAATAACCTTCTTTCCTTTTCGTAAAAAATGTGTAAATAAGTCAACAGGACCAGCCCCTCTTCGCACAACCCCAGTCTGCTGCACGTTATATGTACGAGATAGCATCACTTCATTGTACGATTACTCCTCTTACAGTATGTACACCTCATCCACAGCGTGACGTCCACAACTTCAAGACCCGGAGTGTTAAAGTTAGATAATAACTTTGCATTTCATTATTAACCAACGGCATAAGTGCAGTACAATTTTACATAGTCTGTCAAGAACCAAGATGGCTCTACTTTATAGAAGGTAGACAAAAGTGCTGAAGAAACTCAGCGGGTGCAGCAGCATCTATGCAGCGAAGGAAATAGGCGACGTTTCGGGCCGAAACCTTTCTTCAGTTGACGTCATCGTCACATGATCATTTTTCTCAAAGGTACACCCACACAAACCATATCACATGTTACACATGTCACAACAAAATATTGCGAGATTAACCGAGAGTTTTTCTAAATATATTTAAAAGATTGAAGCTACTATGTTGGTAGCCAAGGTAGAATGATCTAGGTAGCAATTGGGTCAGTTAAGACAATGTCCGTGCAAAGAGAAACAGTGTCAGCATTTCAAGTCCAGATCTTTCAACAGAACGAGACAAACCCTGAGATAAATGTATCGAAATTCAGAGATGGGATAGAAAGGTGGAAACAAATGAAGTAAATGACTTGACAGATTATGTGGACAGAACATAGAAAGGAACAGTACTGGAACAGGTTGTACCGAACATAATGCCAAGACCAACACTTATCTGCCTGCATAAAATCAATACCCCTTCATTCTCAGCAAATCGATGTCGCTATCCAAAATTCTCTTAAATCCCACTATCGTATCGGCCTTAACCATCTCTCCCGGCAACGCGTTCCAGGCACTATGTAATAATTTGCCGCAAATATCTCCTTTAACCTTTGCCTCTCTCAGTTAATGCCCTATGCCCTATTTTGTATTTTGATTTTTTAAAAACTGACACTGTCTTCTCTATCTGTGGATCTCCTAATTTTATCATCTCATAAGGCGGCACCGTGGCACATTGGTAGAGTTGCTGTCTTACAGCGCCAGAGACCCGGGTTCGATCCTGACTACGGGTGCTGTCCCTATGACCGCGTGGGTTTTCTCCGGGTGCTCCAGTTTCATCCCACATTGCAAAGACGGATAGGTGTGTAGGTCTGAAGAAGGGTCTCGAGCCGAAATGTCACCCATTCATTTTCTCCAGAGATGCTGCCTGTCCCGCTGAGTTACTCCAGCCCTTTGTGTCTATCTTAGTTGCCCCTAGGGTTCTGCGAATTGTCCCAAGTACGTAGGATAGAAATAATGTAATCGTTGGTGGACGGGGTCTCGGTGGACCGAAGCGTCTGTTTCCAGGCTGTACCGCTAAACTAAACGAATTTTATATACTTCTACTAGGCCTCCCCCTCAACCTCAGTGGAAGCAATCCAAGTGTATCCAACCTCTCCCTGTAGCCAATGCCACCTATTCTGGTAAACGTCCTCTGCACCCTCTCCAAAGCCTTCACATCATTTATGTAATGGGTGCACCAGAACTGCACGCAATACTCCAAAGGCGGCATAACCAAAATCCGATAAAGCTGTATCATGACTTCCCGCCTCATACTCATTGCCTGGAACAATGAAGGCAAGAATGCCATAAGCTTTCTTCACCACTCTATCTACTTGTGTTGCCATTTTCAGGGAGTTAAGGACTTGGACCATACGATCCCTATGTACCTCAATGCTGTTGTCTACTATTTGTGTCTTTTCTCCTTACTTTCAAAGTGCAACACCTCACACTTGTTCGGATTAAACGCCATATGTCATTTATCCGCTTGTTTTTCTAGCTTGTCTATATCTCCACTGAACACTTTGACAGCCACCCTCGCAGTCCGCGACAGCAGCAATCTTGTTGTGATCTGCAAACTTACTAATCAGTCCATCTATGTTTACCTCTAAGCACATACAACAGCGATCCTGGAACAGATCCCAGCCGAACACCGCTGGTCACTGAGCCCCAGCCTGAATATCTATCCAAACCCCAGTGGCCAGCACTTGGTATGTGGCCTTTCAATGGGAGATGTTAATCACGTTGACAGAAATGATACCAAATACATTACATGCTTGAAATTGTCAATAAAAACATAAATGCCGTAAATTCTCATTAACTAAAACTGCTGAGATTATTATTGATAGACACAAAATCCTGGAGTAACTCAGCGGGTCAGACAGCATTTCTGGAGAAAAGGAATAGGTGACCTTTCGTGAGACCCTTCAGACGAAAGGTCATCCATCCTTTCCATACTCCAGCTTTGTGTGTCTATCTTCGGTTTAAACCAGCATCTGCAGTTCCTTCCCACAGATTATTATCGAGGCGAGAAGGTTGTTAAATCTGGTGGGAAGATTTGGCATGCTTACTAATTCCTCTACTGAGACATTGAGAGAGGGGTAGAGTATGGGCAGCACGGTCGAGTTAGAACGGAGTTCAGAATTATAGTGAGCCGACGGTATGATCACGCTTAAGACTGATGAGAGTGAGGGCTGGGGGTTGGAAAGGGTGTTCGGCAGAGCTGTCTCCTACATGTTTTTAGCCTGCCTGGCACAGGGAAAGACATGGCATGAACTGCGAGCGCAGTGCAGCCGTCCAAACAGGTTACAAGTAAATCGCCGTTTCACCGGGAGAGGGGCAGTGTAAACTGTGAAAGTTGCAGAGACGTGCATCACCCGGCCCGCTGCACTGGACTGCGGGGAATCATGTGTAGGTGGAGATGGGGATAGGAACCAGGGCGGGATCGGTCCCAGACAATGCAATATTGCCGAAAAGGATCGAATTAATACAGAAACTGGGCAGTGAACTCAGTCAGCTGCACAGGGACTTTTAAAATTAAAGTTCATGATTCTGGAGACAGTTTCTTTGACTGTCAGCTTGAACTAATGTATCCGGGCTTCCGTGCCTCTGGCTGATCACGCATTTCGTTATCACTGATCACCGCATAGCGCAAGAGTATGCATTAACTGATTGGTCGCTCGGGAGTTTGCGAGTGTGGGCGGACTTGTGGGCGCCATATAAACGCTGCCTCTGTCCGAGCCTTCCACGCATCGCAGCTCACCAGGAGCGCATCGTACTGGCGAGGATGACGACAGTCGCAATCTCAGAACATTCCGGTGATAGTGATCCTATCGAGGAGCGTGCCGCCCCTGGCGGCTACATCACCTACAGCAACTTTGAGTTTTGCGGATACAATTTAAAGATCGCTCGAATGGTGGATGATACCATGGGCGTGTCTGCTTATGTCTGGGAGGCTGTAAGTCCGCAGAATGATTGGACTAACGGAAAGCCCATCTCTTATAACTTGCTTACTTTTTGAAACTTAGTAATCACTTCCTTTCCGATGAACTGTCTCCCAACTGAAACGTTAACTCGGTCCCTCTCCGCAGATGCCGCCTGACCCGTCGGGTGTTTCCAGTATTTTATTTTGTTTTATTTGAAGTAATCCTTTCCTCTTCTTTCCTTTGCACGGATTTGGAAATAATTTCATTACAGAACCCCCCCCCCCTTCAAATTGATTAGCACGGTTAGAACGTCCCGTGTGTGTGTGTATGTGTGTGGGAGGGTGCTATAGGCTTGTTTGGTATCTGCCGTATTATCCAGTTTAACATTAAATAAACGTGGGAAACCCAGTGATGCGGAGTAAATAATCTGACCTCGAGATGGTAATAATTCCCTGCCTCTTGTTGTTGGGTCTTATTTCCTCGCCCTAAGTGGCCAAATGTCGGGGATAGACACGATATGCTGCTGTAACTCAGCGGGACAGGTATCATCTGTGGAGGGAAGGAATGGGCGACGTTTCGGGTCGCGACCCGTCTTCAGACTATGAGGACAGGTCTGGGACAGATCACTTTCTCGTTCTCTTTCCTGTGCGTTTCATTTTCTCTTCCACGTCTTTGCAGGGGATCGCTCTCTGCCGGTACTTTGAGAAGGAGGACATCAATTTCACAGGGAAGAAAGTGATTGAGCTGGGATCAGGCACGGGAACTGTTGGGATTTTAGCATCCCTACTCGGTGAGTGAAAAGAACAATCACATGCAAAATAATTAGGGGAATCTAAAATCGGGGAAAGTGACCAAGAGCAATGTGGAAACAAAGAATCGCAGATGCTGGTTTATACCAAAGATGGACCCAAAGTGCTGGAGGGCCGAATGGCCTCCTCCTGCACCTATTTTCTATGTTTCTATGTTTCTATGTAACTCAGCGGGTCAGGCAGTATTTCTGGAGAAAAGGGGCAGTTGACGTTTCGGCTCTGGAACCTTCTTTAGACTGAAAGTGGGAGGTGGTGGTGGGGTTGGGGGGCTGTAAGGGGGGGGGTGGGAAGAGCTGGAGGTGAGAAAAGACTGTCGCGTCCGGCAACAAATGACCTCAGGCAGGATGGTGCCCTGATAGACCAATTGTTGGCTACGGAATGTGTGATCTCAAGAGGGATAGACTGTGGTGAACTGTGGAACTGGTTAAACGACTTGCGCGGGGAAGGGGGCAAGGACGGGAGGGGAAGGGAGTGTTAGTAGAAGTGACTTAAAATTAGACAATTCAACGTCCATCCCGCTGGGTTGCACGCAACCCAAGCAAATATGAAGTGCGTTTCCTCCAATTTGTGTGTGGCCGGGTGAAATGGATGAGGCCGGGGGCTGAAAGGTTATTATGGGAATAGGAAGGGAAGTTGGCAACCGGGAGATCCAGTCGGCCTGGACGGTAAGTTGTAAGTGTTCAGGGAAACGGTCACCCAGTCTATCTTTATTCTCGCCGATGGACATGAGCCCACGGAAGTTCACATGTACTTCCTCTAACCTCATTTACCGTATCGGGTGTTCCAGATGTGGGTTCCTGTACATTGGCGAAATCATACGTACAGAGGTTCACATGTACATCTCCTGTACATTGGCGAGACCAAATGAAGACCCGGCGACCGTTTCGCTGAACACCTTATATTTCGCTTGGGCAGCTTACAACCTAGCGGTATGAACGTTGAATTATCTAATTTTTTATAACATATACTAATGCTCCCCTCCCCCCCTTGCCCCCTTCCTCCAACCTGGTGGTTTAACCAGTTCCACAGTTGACCACATTGTATCCCTCTTGACACCACACCTCCCTTAGCCAACAATTGGCCTACCAAGACACCTGGCCCTGGTTGGTCTTGGTATTTTCTTGCCTGAAGCTCTCCACCTTCCTCACCTCCCACTTTCAGTCTGAAGAATGGTCCCGACTCGAAACGTCACCTATCCTTTTCCCCAGACATGCTGTCTAATCCACAGTTACCATAGCATTGTGTGCTCATCTTTGCTCAAGAGCAATATTTGATTTAAATTTTCTCACGCTTGGAAGCCACGCATTGAGAGGAACTAATTCCTCTTGCCGCAGATATCTGCAATGTTTATAGAATTGAATTATATATTTGAGTTCAATTGTAAGGAAAGGCAAACTTCCACATTGAGCCACAACATTTCCCGAAATTCTCTCTCTCTCTATCTATATATATAGATACAATATATTTGTACAGTTGATTTCCAATCGTCCGGCTGTATTAGTTAAAGAAGAGTAAACGGTTTGTTTTGGTTTAACTCACATCACCATAATCAGGCTTGGTCGTTTGGAATCTGATTCAAACAGAGTGGCGGCGAATTCAGAAGGCGGATTCTGTCAGTAAACAAGACTTCCTACCAGGATGGCCAAGAGGGCAGATTAATGCAATACAACACAATGCTGGAAATGCTCCGAATCAGAGGGAGGGTCGAGGGGGGGGGGGATGAAGGTGGACGTTTTAAACCTAATTCCGTTCTCTAGATCCAGAAAGTGAGAATAGAGGTGTGATTTAAGCATGGTGGTGTGGATGGCTGGCTGGGGGTGAAGGTCGCAAAAATACTGATAATTACTGTTTGAAGTTGCAATTAAAAGTAGCCTTGACACCAGCGGTTAGAGATAATAACAGCAATTGAGTCAGAAGGATGAAGCCACAGCGGGAAGAGAGAGAGAGAGAGTGGAGAGAGATCGGAGTAGATGCGGAGGAAGAACGAGAGAGTTTCATATAACGTGCAGATTGATTAACAAGTAAATTAATAACCGGATTGGAACATCTGCTATTTGAATTCTCATTAAATGGAACCAACATCAGTCGCTTATGATGAAAATCAAGTGTGTTAGCAAAGAATTCGTTTCCCGTCTTGAGATGGCAATTGAATCTTCAGGTACCACTGGCCGTGACCGGACATCAAATGATAAACACCGATACATGGTATAAGACATCAAGGTGGCAATGATTCACGTCTGTGCAGTAAATACTCATATTGCCTTAATTAGGTATTAAACGTTAATCATCACTTCAAACCGTATTTTTATAAGGTAAAGTGTAAAAGCCATTTAAAAGGTAAAATATCCCAAGGCGCATTCCGGGGATGTGATAATTCACGCCGACGTTGTTGGAAACTAATGATGTTGTGAATTCCTGGATTCGGGTTTGAAATGCTCCAGCGTGTGTTCCTGAAGCACCCACACGACATTTCATTGTTGACGGGAATGTTGAGGCCTGTGTGCTCAACGAGATCAGCTGCTGGCCCAGGGCTCTTGTGTTATTAACAAGATTGATTGGGTATTTTCCAGCTCGAAGGGTCCTCATCGCAAAAGCTGGGTAGTTGTTTTAAGTTCTGAGATTGGAGCGATCTCTTCGTGGTGCAGTGAAACGAATTGCGGTGCCGTTCGGGGGGGATTCAGCGAGTAATCACTTTATGAAATCTGATCAATTGTAGAACCGAACGATGGAAGAACGTTGGTGCCATCATCAAGGACGTCAATGCGCCGAGGAAACCGAGTTCAAATTGAAAGGAAATTTTGAACGTTGAATCAAAGTCTATAGCCCAGATTCTGCGATAGTTGCGTTCTATTCATTTTACCGATGGATATAACGTGTTCCATATTCATAAAAAACATAGAAACATATAAAACAGGTACAGGAGTAGGCCATTCGGCCCTTCGAGCCAGCACCGCCATTCAATATGATCATGGCAGATCATCCAAAATCAGTACCCCGTTCCTGCTTTTCCCCGATATCCCTTGAATCCGTTAGCCATGGGAGTTAAATCTAACTCTATTTTGATAACATCCAGTGAATTGGCCCCCACTGCCTTCTGTGGCATATAATTCCACAGATTCACAACTATCTGGGTGAAAAAGTATTTCCTCATCTCAGTCCCAAAAAAGGGCTACCCTTTATTCTTAAACTGTGGCCCCTGGTTCTGGACTCTCCCAAAATCGCGAACATTTTTCCTGCATGTAGTCTGTCTAATCACTTAAGAATTTTATGTTTCTATAAGATATCCTCTCATCCTAAATTCCAGTGAATACAAGCCCAGTCGATACATTCTTTCATACATCAGTCCCGCCATCCAGGGAATTAACCCCGTGAACCTGCGCTGCACTCCCTCAATAGCAAGAATGTCCTTCCTCAAATTAGGAGACCAAAACTGCACACAATACTCCAGGTGTGGTCTCGCCAGGGCCCTGTACAACTGTGGTAGGACCTACTTGCTCGTATACTAAAACCCTCTCGTCAGGAAGGCCAACATGCTATTTGCTTTCTTCACTGCCTGCTGTACCTGCATGCTTACTTTCAGTGACTGATGTACAAGGACACCCAGGTCACGTTGCACCTCCCCTTTTCCTAATCTGCCACAATTCAGATAATAATCTGCCTTCTTGTTCTTGCCACCAAAAGGGATAACCTCACATTATCCACATTATACTGCATCTGCCAAGCATCTGCCCACTCACCCAACCTATCCAAGTCACCTTTCGCCTCATAACATCCTCCTCCACTGCCACTCAGCTTTGTGTCATCCGCAAACTTGGAGATGTTACATTTAATTCCCTCGTCTAAATCGTCATTATTCCTGCAAGGAACCTCCCCTATTCTTCCACCTCCCCTAATGGAAGGTCATTTTACCTACTTTCCAAAACATTGGTTACATATGGAGTGCTGTGTGCGTCCTGCTCGCTACACTGAAGGAGGGATGTGATTCCACTGGAGAAGCTGCAGAGGGGACTCACCAAGATGAGGAATGAGGCATAGCAGTTTTAAGACAAGTAGTCCTTTCCCCTAACTCGGTTGAGGCGGAGGAAAGATCTGTTGGATTGAAAATTAAGAGTGAGGTAGATAGTAAACTTACTTTTCCCATGATGGGTGTGTCCATAATAAGAGGGCGCTGGCTTAAGTAAGACGGAGGAGGTCCAGAGCTAGGGTGCGGGGTCTGTGATGAACGTATTTTAAATAGAGCGTGGTTGGATTCTGAAATGCAGTTCCGGTGGATATGGTGGAGGCAGGTGCACTCAGAATATTTAGGAAGCGCATAGAAAGATAACTGTCGCCTAGACATAGTAGGATTAGTGTACATACAATTGGCAGCGTGGCCGTGGTGGGTCGAGCTGCCTGTTTCTCTGTTCTACTACTCGATGTCACCCTCTGATCATTTCTGAAATCCTCCATCAAAGAACAGAGGGTACAGCACTGTACGGGGAGGCTTTGGGGCACGGTTCTCACTCGGGTGCGCCTTTGGTTGCTTAAATAGGACAGTCAAACAAAATGGGCACGATTTTGTTTTCTCTCGTTAGGTGGAGAGGTCACCATGACCGATAAACCGAAAATCCTGAGGCAAATAGAAAACAATATCAGGATCAACATCCCCTTTGCCTGCAGGCACCGTGTAAAAGTCCAGGCCCTGGTATGGGGTGAAGACCACACCAGCTTTCCCACGGATTATGACTTCATACTGGGTTCAGATATTGTTTATAGCTCAGTTTGCTACCCGGCGCTTGTGGAGACATTGCGCCATCTCGCCAATCAAGGAACCACAATTTACATCTCTTCCGAATTACGAGCGAGGAATCGCTCCCCTGCCTTTCACAAGGAGGTTTTACCGCAGCACTTTGAATGCCAAGTGGCTGAAACGGTGGAGGACAAGGACATTGTTGTATATAAAATGACAAAAAATGGTACAATTCCTTAGCATGGGCTGCCAAACAAATAACGCATGGGAGTTGGTGATCGAATACTTGGGTTCTAACCAGCCTCCCATTCATTATCTCAGTGAAAGGTGACAGAAAAAATGCTTAGCATCTCTTTGAAAATGTATATTCAGCTTTGTCCCGAGGTTGGAAAGGTTTTAAAGATATTAATCAAGCGCCTATTTTCCCTGCGCGAGCATCCAGTGTTGCAAGCCTATTTAACGGTCTCTGATTGCCTCCTTGCAGACACCGGCTGCATTATATTCACGCTCTAAAGTCAGGCAATGTCTAACGGACTTGCTTGGGCTTTGCCACCATTAGCTTACTAGCATCTATTAAATGGCAGCTTTTATTTCTAACGATCTGATTTCGTCCATTACTTAAAAGCATTACAAGGCAGTATTAGCCGTAAATCCGAACACTTCAAGATAAACAACCCTCGGTTTAGTTTATTCTTCAGTTTAGTTCATTGTCACGTGTACCGGTCACGTGTACCAGTCAGCGGAGAGACAATACGTGATTACAATCGACCCATTCGCAGTGTACAGATACATGATAACGGAATAATGTTTAGTGCAAGGTAAAGTCTTTAAAATCCGATCAAAGATGTCATCATCCATCTCCTATTGCTAATTTCATTAACCAACTTTATTTTTATTGTGGAATGAGGCCATCGCTAGCAACCCCAGAAAATATAGTCCATTTTTAATTGCCCCTACTGTATGGTTTCCGGAACGTGTTCAGAAATTCCAAGGGCCTTTCGAGCGAGGCACATTTTCATAGGCATTGAGTGCTCATTTGGAATGCTAGCTTCATTTTAAACAAATCTTTTTATGTATCTTTAAAAAAAAATATCGCTTCAAGATATCGCCAAAGCCGACTGGAAATGCTTCATAAAATGTAATCGCATCCCCTTTGCTTAATGTTCCAATTGTTTGCATGGTATTAGTAAGTAAAACGTTTACATTTTAACTGATCTCAAACGCAAGGTATAAAACGCACCGAGTACGTTCTGATATTTATATCGAAGCATAACGTCGAGATTCTCGATTCTCTAAGGGAGTTTTCAAAAAGATTGCAATTATCTTGCTTTCATTAAGTACAATTATGAAATCTATCACATACAGCTGTGTGCGCAGTTCTAAACAAAACCATCAGCTCGTTGGGAACCGGTGACTCGATTGTTTAAGCAAATAGTTCGATAATATAAAGATTTTGAGTTAGATGTTTTTAATGGTTTTAAGCAGTGTTTAGGCTTGCAAACTTACGGCTCGCTTTTTTTCGTTTCTTGGTGGAATTATAAGCATGAGTATATACTTAAGTAGTTGCTGAAATATGGAGCAAACTGTAAACTAAACGCAGTGCGCAATTGTCTGTGCCTATAGATCCGTTTTAATAAAACCAGTGACTTAAACCGTGTCGGTTTCACTTTTTTACTCCTGACTTGGATTTCTGTTGGACAACACTAATTTGCAAGCAGAGCGATGATGCGACACGAGCCACCGAAAACCATCAAGTGGGCTGGCATGTGGGCGGAGCTGTTGGAAAGTTGTTGGAAAGGAAAATGTTGGTGCTTCCTTTCCTAGTGTCAATTTTAAAATGGAATACTGGAAGCAACCTAGGGGATGAATTGATTGGCAAGCAAGGGTATGGTAAAACAGCGTTCCATTGCATGTAACCTTCTGACCAAGGGAAGAATTATCACTTGGGCTGGTTTTATGTCAAACCATCATGCAACGGGAAAGGGCAAACGAGATTTTATTCTACGAAATTGAAAAAGATGGGGGGTGGGAGGATGGTTCATGATGGAGGGGCAGTGCAGTGTACATTAGAAGACATAAATAACGCCCATGAAAGGTAAGGTAGTAGGGCATTTGTCAAAGCTGAACATAAAACATGAAAGGGGTGTGAATGTACAAATGGTTGCAAGAGCTTCTAACAATTTTATCCTTATAACTATAAAACTCTGATCTTGGATGTGGTTGTGTGTGTGTGTGTGTGTGTGTGTGTGTGTGTGTGTTTATTTGTTTGTGTGCGATCACATCTACTCGAAGAAACGATGCGCTAACGGTAAAGTTGTTACATATTCCGGTAGATTTACCCCGTGAAATAAAAAATTGCCTTATCTGAAAATTTCATGCTGTAGAGGCGCAAACGTCGTGAATAAATGGATGCTTTATTCAGGCATACATGGACATTTAACACTCTAACATAATAGTCGTAGTTGTGAGAGGCTGTTGCCTCGTGGCTGGTTGTGCTCCTGCTGCGGTGGCAGGACACTCTCATGAAGTGAGAGGAAGCGGAAGAGCCAGAGAGTGAGAGGGAAGGTCAGGACTTATATACTAGGGCACACCCAATATATTTCGTGACTCTTTCCCAGGGTTGCCGAGGATTCGCAAAGGAGGAGTGGCCTAACCACTAGGTGCCGCTACAATGCGTTATTTCTCGAGTTGTTTATGACATTTTTTCACAAATTTCAAATAACTTAGAAAATAAACGAGATGGTCTCGCTGATGACGTCACAATGGATCGGCCTGCCTGCCTCTGCTTGTGCTGCGAGTGACGTCACCCCTGTTCTGTCTTCTGTACTTCTTGGCTTCTTAACTTTCACTTCTTTAAATTTGTCACTTAGCGTTTTTAAACTGCTGCTAAAGTCTTGCTGCGCCCTCCGCTGGGCTCATTGAAGTTCTAGAACATGGCGCGGGTGAGGGTGCGGGGAAGCGTGATGGGAAGGTGGCCCTAGCGGCCATTACTCCCTCTGGGAGAGGCCGTCTATTGAGACCTGCGATTCCTCCGTCAATCGCAGGAACTCGGGGAATCATGATGCCCTTTCCTCGCTGGTGATCCCGATCCCACCTGGCGATCTCTAGCCATCACGGGGGATGACTTCCTAACTGTCTCCACGCCCGATCGTCTGTCACGCGGGTGAGTGGGCTTCCCCTCGCAGAAGCCACGATCGGCCGGCCCTCCGCTGCTTTTGACCATCCGCCCGCTCGCAGCAGCAGGGCTGCCTTCTCTCTCTCCACCTCAGCTCAGCCTGGACCTCACCCCCTCTCTTTCCCCCTCAGCTCGACCTGGGCCTCCCCCCTCTCTCTCCCCCTCTCCACCCCCTCTCTCCCTCCTCTCTCTCCCCCCTCTCTCCTCCCCTGCCCTCCTCTCTCCACCTCTCTCTCTCCCCCCTCAGCTCGGCCCGGGACCCCCTCTCTATCCCCCTCCCCCTCTCCCTCCCCCTCCCGCTCTCTCTCTCCCCCTCCTCGCTCTCCCCCCTCTCCCCTCTCCCCCTCTCCCCCTCCCCCACCCTACCTCCACTCCCTCCACCCCTCCCCCTCTCCCTCTCCCCCTCTCCCCCTCTCCCCTCCCCCTCTCTCCACCCCTCTCCACCCTCTCTTCCCCCCTCTCTTCCCCCCCTCTCTCCCCTTCTCTCCTACCCTCTCTCACCCCTGCCCCCTCCCTCTGTCTCTGCCCCTCTCTCTCTGTCTCTGCCCCTCTCTCTTTGTCTCTGCCACCTCTCTATCTGCCCTCACTCTCTACCCCCCTCTCTAGACGCGCGTGAAAGTTGGGGGCTATGCATCAGTGGATAGGGTGGGTATGGGGTATAAGGAACCAATGAATAATATTAATATAATATCAAGGGGGTGGTTAGTGTGTGTGGGGGTAGTTAGTGTGTGTGTGTGGGGTGGTTAGTGTGTGTGTGACGCCGCAGCCCCCCCCCCCAACCACCGTTGAGGGGACAGGACCCAACGGGTCCCACTTGTAACGATTAAAAGTCTGATCTTGGATGTGTGTGTGTGTGTGTGTATAATCATACTGCTCAAAAAAAGACGCTCTGACTGGTCAAAAATCGGCTTACCTGAAAATTTCAAGCTTTATATCTTGAGTTCTTTATGGAAATCTTCACAAATTTCAGATATCTTGAGCTGATGATGTCACAATGGGTCTGCTCGTGCTGCCCACTGCGCATTGTTTTCCACACGCCACCTGCTGCGCACTGTTTTCCATGCGCTGCGAGTTACATCACACCCCCCCTCGACTCGCAATCATTTGGTCGCCGCCCGCTCGTAATCGACTTGCACTCGGGGGGCCATCCGCCCACGCCCGCAGCACAGCTGCCCTCTCCCCCGGGCTCTGGATTGAATCCGCTGAACACGCAGTAATTTGGGTGACCCACGCACCGTTGCCCGCTCCCCGCTCCCTTCCTCCACTCCCCGCTCGCTTATCGTGGCCCGCTCACTTTTCAGACTTCGTGACGTTGGGCACCACGAGTTTCCACGAGCTGGTGGAGAAGATCACCTCCGAGAGGGCCGTGAGGGTGAGTTAACGCAGCAGCAGCGGCGGAGGTGAAGGGGACGGATGGTCGCAGCCATTCACCCGGGGGGACGGGTAGACGGGACCGCCGTTGCCGCAGAGGGCGGGCGGGGGAGAGGGGTGAGTGAGGGAGAGAGAGGCAGGACCAGTGCCTCTACTGACCCCCCACCCCCACCCCACCCCCTCGGGAGACGGTAGATAAGATACTGTAAGGAGGGGAGAGAGGAGTTTTTGAATGATGCGGGAGGGGGCACAGTGCAGGAAGGGGGGTCACTGCCCCGGTTGAGTGACAGGAGCGGAGTGCAAACTGCGCGGCGCTGACTGACCAATCTGTGCTTGCGCGGTTTTATACGATAAACCCTAATAATTTTTGTATTATACCACCGATCAGAACAAAACGCGTTGCACTTGCAGCACAGGAGAATGGCGAGTAAGGTGGCGAAAAAACATAGCGCTATCTAATACCTTTTTTACGCAAATGTAAAAACAACGCAAACCGGAAGAGCACAAGATCAGAGTGTTTTTATGTATAGATAGAGATAGATAGATAGATGGATGGATGGATGGATGGATAGATGGATGGATAGATAGATATATAGATAGATAGATAGATAGATAGATAGATAGATAGATAGATAGATAGATAGATAGATGAGAGGCAGAGATAAGGTTGATAGCCAAAGACCTATCTACCATGGTAGGGTTCCGGTGAGAGAGAGGAGGTTTTAAGAAGGTCTGAGTGGAAAAGTATTCATACAAATAACAGTTATTATCTGGTAAGAACTCCCAGTGGAGGTGTTAGAGGCAGGACCAGTAGTACAAGTGAAGGGCCTCGTGATTGTCCCAATGGCCGAGCCGCTGCGAGAAATCCCAACGCAGCAGCCTAGGAAAGCACTGCTGGCCCATCTGGTGTTGCCAGTTCCACCTCGGTGACCCGGGGCGGCACTACTGGCGCATCTGCGGCTGCCAGCTCCACCTCGACGGCTCAGGGCAGCTCTGCCCCCCAGCCCCCCACATCCTGTACTTGCGGCGGCGGATGTCGGTGAGACTCCAAGCGAGTTACCCGCAGGCGGATGGGCCCACGCTCCCACCTGAGCCCACCCAAGGGTGCCTGTTGGCCCCGGAGAGGTCCAAAGGGCGCCTAGTAGGGTTCAGCAAGGAACTGAGGTGGTTCAGAAGGGGGAAGGGGAGGTTCAGATGGGAGCTGGGGTGGCTGAACAAGGGGATGGAAAAGAGGAAGCTGGTAGTATGGTGGCGGAGGACTCCTTCTTTATGGAGGTCACCGTATTGCCGCACATCGGTGGGACAAAAAGAAGCTGTGCGCCCTTTCAGGGAGAGCATGGCCCTGGCCCAAAGTCAGAGGGCAGCCTACCTGTCGAGGCTGGTGGCCCAGGACTAGTGTCCTCTGGGCCAGAGGATGTCCCTTTGTTTCAGGGGCCTTCCGAGGGTGTTACCTCGCCAGTTGTTGGGGTTGGCTTCCCTGGAAATGTGTCCCCTGGGATGGAGGACGAGCAGAGACAACCCGAAGGGGGAGTCTCGAGTGTTGGGTGGTTTGCCAGCCTGTGCTCCTCATTAGAGCGACAAGAATAGCTGAAGGGTGTGCTGCCCCACCAGCTGG